>VXBA01006016.1:463312-476211 GCA_013399895.1 Serilophus lunatus
AAAAAAAAAAAATAATAAACGTTGGGATGAGAGCAGGAGGAGGTTTCTCCGCGTGCGCGTCCCAGTGCGTGCGTGTGTCGCTCCCCTCTCCTGTCCCTCTCCCCAGACGCTCGCTCGCCTTGTAAAACTTTGCGGCATGTGACGCTGCTCCGGCCTCCTCTGGCAGCTTGACAAGAGCCGCCCGGCCGCAGAGCGCAGGCGGCTTTTAAGGGAGAAACTCCATTCCGAGAGGTTGGAGGACTCGCACGTTTCCCTCCAGTGAGGGATGGGGACTCACACAACAGCCGCCGTGGCAGTGGCGCGGACCCTCGCCGTGCCAACCCAGCCGTGGGGTCACAGCAGGGGAGAGGAGCTGAGTTTAAAGCTGGAGAGAATTTTTCCCCTCCTGCTTCTCCCTCAAATTGGGGGGGGGGGCAGCATCGTGGAAGTGCCAAGTGAGGCGTGTGGCTGCAGGGAAGGGAGTCTGGGCTGGTTGACCTTGACCTTTTCCCCCCCAAGAGCGCTGTTATCTCAGAAGGGTAGCTCAGCTTAGGGGGATTTGAAGGAGTTTTCCCCCCCAAAAAGGCCTGAAGCAGGCAAAGGAGAGCATGGAAAAGCAGCTTCCCCACGCTCTTCCCATCCTCTTACCAGCCACTAGCAGTGGACGGAGCGTGGCAGGTCAGGACACTGCACTGAGCATTCCCATTGTGCCCTTCGTGGCCTCTTCTTTCCAGCCAGGATTCCCCTTATCCAAGCAGAATAACCCAGCAAGACCCAGTTCCTCTGCAACCCCCTACTTCGTGTGAAGGCCATCCCAGGGGACAGAGCCGTGTGAAGACAGGGGACGGGCCCAGGGCCACCGTGCTGCTGGTGCCTGGGTTTAGTCCAAGTCCTCACCCTGAGCATTTCCTGGCACCAGCCAGTCCCACCACCCCAGGGGCAGGATCTCCTCCATTAGGGTTATTATTTTATGTATGTATGTTTCTTTTAAGGAATTATTTGCCTACGTGGAGCTTGGCGCTGCGGGAGAACAGTGCAAACAGACTTATCGAGGGCAGTGGTGCCGCAGGGCACTTCCTCATGCCCAGCTCCAGGACGGGGCCCTCCATCACTCCGGGGGGGGGCTGGCAATCCCTGGCCTTCCCACTGAGCAGCACCAGGGCAATAGACACCGGACAATCACTGGGAGAGCTTTGCTGGGATGTTCCCTCCCCGCAGAGGGAGAGCAGCACGCCTGGGAGGGGCTCGGATTGAAGGGTTTTTAGCAGGGAGGTTCTGCAGGGGAACGGGGAGGATGATACCGGCAGCTGCGTTTCTCTGGGCACAAAGGCTCCACCAGCATCTCATTGCCCCCCTACATCCTGCCAGATCCAAGCATCCGAGCCCTGCAGAGAGACAGACCAGCCTTGACCTGAGATTCCCTCTCCCAGCTGCAGTCGCTGCCTCCTTTCTCCGGAGGCAACTGGGAGCAGATGAGGCCAAAGTCCCAGCAATCTCTGTTTTCCACTGAAGGCTGATAAACCGCACAGGCACGGAACAGCAGCAATCCCCACCCAGCCCCGCTTTGTGCAGGAGAGTCAATATTTGAGCACAAGTTCGTTTCCTGGGTAGATAGGACAGCGCTGGTGGGAGAAATCCCCGGCTCTATCCCCGGCGCCAGGCTCAAACCTCCTCCTCCACCCCTTCGTTAGTTCTCCCGATCACATGTTTCACCCTGGATCCCCTCTCCTCTGGGAATGGGGCCCCATTCCCATGGCTGAGCTACTTGAACAGCAGCTACAGGGATGAACACTTGCTAATGGGGCAGCAATTTAAGGGTACCCAGCCAGGGTTTGGGTTGTCTCCTTGGCCGCTCCTGGTGCAGACACTGTCCTTGTGGTGGTACACCCCAAATGAAGTGTGAGATGAGAATACCCAGGGACAGAAATGGGAGGAAGTGAGGAAATATTTAGTTATCCTAAGAATGGCAGCCCCTGCTTCAAGGTAAGGCAGTGCACTGAAAGCTTTGAAACCTGTTTTTCATTTGAATTCACCAAAAACTAATATTCAAATGTTGTGTTTTCAGCAAAGTTTGTGGATCCTGGTGAACCGGACAGAAATTGCTGGTAGGATTCTTGCTCTGGTGCAGGTTTAGGTAAAATCCTTGGGTAAATTCCTTAAGTAAATTCCTCAAAGGACAGGAAATAGCACTTTTCCCTGCAGTGGCTGCAGCCAGGCTGGGCACAGGCTGTGACCAGCAGGAAGTGGCCTTAATTTGGAGGGTCAAGGTACATGTTCCTGAGCAGGTGGTGTGTGATCTGAGAGATGCCCAATGCCAGAGCAGGCCAGAAACCAGCTCACATGATAAAAGACCAGCAGATGAGGATCCTGGGAGTTGATGGCATGGCTGAGCCCACCTCACAGCAGGTCTGACAGTAGCAAAGGGTCTCCAGCACCCCTTCCAGGTCTCAGGGTCAATTTTATCTCTAAAAACTTAATGCCATGTATATAATTTCAGACAGCCAAGCCTGCTGCTGCCTCCTCCCTCACTCCAGGTATACCCAATGCAGTTTGCTCACCCAAAACTTGCCAACCTTCCATGGAGAGGAGGAAGATCAAGGGGAAATGGAGTTTTGAACAGCTGGTTTAGCTCCTACTTTGTGGAAAAGACAAAAGGAAGTGCCTGTCTTAAAATGAAACCTTCCCTGAGGGAGGGAGCCCGTTATGCAGGAAAAAAATCATACTAAAAAAAAAAAAAAAGGAACACCCAAGAATTGTTTTATAGCTGTATTTTGGAGCATAATTAAAACCTCTTTGAAATCATCTGTGGTGTTAGGGAACAGGTCCATGCATTATTTAACTTCTGTTACTGTAACACAAACAGGGAGGGAGGGAGGAACGGACAGGACCCACTTTACGACACCGAAGGGAGCTGGGTGGGGACAGCCAGTCCCAGTATGTACCACCACTGTTCTGCAAGCCCTGGTGGGAGGTGTGGATCGACCCTGTCTGATGCATGAAAACCGTGTTTGATGGCAGGCTGGGGTCCCCAGAGGTGCAGGATGAGATGTGACCCCAGCAGCTGCACCCGGGAACCTGCTCACAGACCCCAAAAACCTCTTCCCAGGGAGTGCAGCATCACCTCTGTGTGAAAGGGAACCAACACGGGGGAAATCTGCCATAACAGCACAGACTGCTGCAAAAAAAAACTCGTCTGAGCATAAACCCTGCCCTGCTGCCACCAGTGAGCTCTGCTACACACACAGAGCCAGCTGTGCTCCTGGCTGCCCAACGCCTGGCGAGCCTTTGGCCAGATCCAGGTTTATTCCTTTATTCCAGGCAGCGCTGGACCTCGTGCCTCTGCTTGCCATCAGTGAAGGGACAGTAATGGCATTTGGAGCCCAGTGGGGCTCGTAGTGCTGCTGCCTGAGAGATGCTCATCAGGCCAGTTGAACCCCTCCCCGCGTGCCCAGCCCACACCAGCAGCTCTCTTGGGCGTGTCCCAAATACAGCCCATTCGGGACTAAAATCCTTCCCAGTCACTGACGTCAGCAGGGCAAATCCCTCCCCAAGTGCTTTCTCCATGTCCATATCCCAGCACTGCCCTGAGCTGAGCTATACCTCTCTCTTTGGGACTCTGCTGTTCTCTGTAGTGGGATTGTGTCTCCCTTTTCTGTTTTGATCCTGTAATTTTCCTCTCACACCCATGGAAGGTGAGGTGCTTCTGGGTGTTCAGGTACCCTCAAACCTTAAACTACGGATCCCAGGTTGATCTTGCCCAGGATGAGCTCTCTGCTACACAAAGGTGTGCCCTCTCCAGGAAGGGTGAGGCAGGAAGCTGGACACCTGGCATAACCTTCCCAACAAGGTGACCTTGGATCTCCTGCTGCTTCTCAGCTCAGGCTGCACAAAGCAGTCCTTTGTCCCTGCAGCCTGGGGCTGGCTCCTTTTGTACCTGAGCATCTCCTGGATTCCTGGACTTCCCCAGTGACTGCAGAGCTACAACCTGGGCTAAAGAGACAAGACAACACCTTCCTGCCCTCTCTGCTACACATCCCAGTCGAGACAGCCATGAGGATGGAGCTTTGGTCCAGCTGGAGCCTAAAGCCAGATGTCCAGAAGCCAGTCTGTTGCTGGCCTTGCTGGAGAGGAGGTGCCTGCTGTGGCACCATGGACTTTGGATTGGAAAATCGAAATATACATATATTGAAACAAGCTTGGGGTTTCTTAAGGAGTTCATGTTCATCAGTGTCCCTGCTGAGGAGTCAGTCCATGGGGAATGAGGCTGCTGGAATGGGAGCCCTGCGGAAGAGCAGGCTGGAGCCACGGAACAGCTGTCCCTGTGGAGAAAAGCACAGGTCAGCTGGGGAAGTGCAGCTGGTTTAACAGGGACCAACTCTTGCCCAGGGCAGGGCTGCAAGGCCTGGACACCCTGGGCTGCTGTGCAGGAGAAAGTGGGGTTTCAGCCCCAGGGATGCTGGAGTTGGGCATTTTCTCTCAGGGATGATGGAGAGGGGCAGAGACACTTTGCTGCAGAGCAGTGGCTAAAGGTTTGTAGGCTGCAAGCTTGGGGAATGTCACAGGCAGACCAGCACTGCCACAGCTGGTACCAGTGCCAAACTGGAGATAGGTTACAGAGCACATCAAGGATGCAGCACAGGCACTTCTGGGGAATGCTGGAGACTTCGAGAAGGAGCAAAGGGAGCCCAAAACCCAGCACTGTGCCCTGCTCCCTCACCTGAGCACTGAGATACCTCCAGCAGTGGATCCAGGATGTAAAAGCAGGAGCATAGGGAGGGAGGCCAGCACGCAACCTGCATGGCAACAAGGAATAGCTGAGAGGGATGCCACGTTATCCAGACAGGTTAACACCAGAGCAGCAGTGAGTGTAAGTGAGGACACAGGAGCAGTGACCGCTCCGGGCTGGCGGCCAAATGAGCAGCTCGTTATTTACAATGCACCAGATCATGTAATTTAATTACCCCTGGAGTGTACAAACAAGGAGTGTTACCTGGATACGTTAAGAGGCCAGGACTGCATCTACACCTTCAAGAGCCTGCAGTTAAGGAGCAAACACTACACCAGCTGCTTGGATCCTGTCCCCTTTCCATGAGCGTGAGAGCAGAACACTTGAAGCAGAGGGACTGGGAAGGCAAGCCTGGTCCTGCTCCTGTCTGCTCCCATCACTGCAGTAAGAGCTTTGCTTCCCTTGTGTCCCTCCCTGGAGCCAGCACAGTCCCTTTGATCCCTCTGCCTCCATTCTAGCTCAGATTGGACCACACCACCACAACTCTCCCTATTTTCTCCACCTGGGTCTTTCTGCTGCTCGTGTCTGTGCCCTCTGATCTAAAATTATAAGCCACCTGGGACAGGAAACAAGCCAGCTCTGCAAGGTGCCACAGAGTTTATGGTTCTGTGTGAAAGCTTTATGGTTGTTAGGAGTGGATTCAAACAAGGGGCTGCAAGAAAGGAAGGAAAAGCTTCAGATCTCAGTGTGAGGGACATACCCACAGTTGTTCACTGCCATGAGATCTCCCACAAGAAGGAATGGGTACGTCAGCATGCTCACGGCGATCTGAAAGCACAGAAAACCAGCAGGCTCTGTAATGCTCTCCAGCCTTTGCATGTTAGCAAAGTTATCCCTGTTTGGATGTAAAGCACAGACCAGCCTTTGCTCCAGACCACAATCTCTCACACCACAGGTGGCAGGAAGAGGGGGAAGGACATGGCAGTTGCCTACGTACCCCCATCACAAACTTTGTGTAGCTCCGGATCACCGATGCCTGGCTGAACTGCAAAGAGAAACCACAGGGATTGCTGGGGGGGGGGGACACCAGGCTGTCACAGTCATTGTGTGACACCCCCCTGAGCCTGAGGCAGAGAGCATGGGGCAGGGGAACAATGCAGAGAGCAACAGTGACCACAGTGCATCCCAGCTGAGAATCTGGGAAGGCATTTGCTGTCAAATCTGATCCCCCAAAATGCAGATGAAGCACAGCTCTGAAGCAGACACAGCACCTTCAGCACTCTCACAGGGATGCACCCAAAGCCTGGTGTCTGTACTAAATCAGCCCCTGCTTCCCAGTAACTCCTTCCAACTGCAGGTGCTTGGTCCAGACCCCCAAACCCCAAACCAGGCACTTCCACTCACATTATCATCCACGGCGTAGGTGTTGATGAAGTGAGCCACGAGGTTGCAGCACCAGAGGAAGATGACATCCCCCAGGATGTGAGGGACTAAACCTCTGCAATGGTAAAAGAAGGGGTGTGAGGTGCATGAGAGTCCCCATATCACCTGCCAAGGTGCCCAGCCCTCCTCCCCTCTACCACCATATAGGAAACCCACTCTCCCAAAATGCAGAAGGAACTGAAAGGGGAGATTTCAGGGAAGAGATGCTCCAGCCTTCACTCAGCTCTGGAATGCTGTTTGGCCCCTGTCAAGGGGGCCAAGATCTGGACTAGGAATATTTCTGGAAGATGATGAAAAGCTGCAACAGCAGTAGACAGATGAGGAAGCCTGAATGATGTACAGGGATGTGACCCAGGAGAAACCCCAATGCTGGGGAGCTGGAACAAGCCACCTTTGAGCTGGCCATGCACAGCAGTTTCAGAGCTCAGGGAACCTTTCTGGCCTGGCAGAAGCCTGCTGCAGACATGAAGGGAAGGGAGATAAATGCATTCCCTGAAAGTCTTTATCTCCAGCCAGGCACACACCCAGAGAGCTTGTGCTGCTGTTACTGCTGTGTAGGGGTTATAAGGCCAAGAGAAACAAGTGCACTGTGATGATTTTAAAGGAGTGGATGTGCTGGGATTGAGAGAAGAAAACCAGCAGTTTGGTCCTTCAGATACAGTTTGTGTTCCCTTCACAGCAGTGGGATTTCCTAACGGGGTCACAGTGCATGTAGAAGTTCAGAGCTCTCCTGACACAATTTGGGTTGTGTTAAAGCCTTTCCTGTGAACTATTAAGTTTAATTAGGTGACCAGCAGTGTTTCTTTTATGTAGATGGAAGGGAATGTGGTGGCTGCTTTCATATCACTTCCTTGGGAGGTGGAGGGTTGTGGGCAGGCTGCTCCAACCAAACCATGCACACAGGGACCATCCCAGAGGAACCTGGATTTAATGGAAGAGATTTGGAGCTGCACAGCTCAGCAGAGAAGCTGTGGGCTGCCAAAAGAAGATCCAGAGACACTCAATTGATGGGGTCTCTGCAGACCCCTGGCCCTTTTCCCTTGGGGAAGGACAAGGCAAACCCCCCGAGACTGCTTCCCTCTTCCTGCTTCATTCATGTGTCATCTGGAGGCCCATATTCTGTGATTGCAGAGCCAAAGGCATCCTGAAAACCCCTCCTGAAATTTCAGAGCTGCCTTTGCTGTTATTGACATAATAAAGTGAGTTATCTCTCCACCATGAGCAGAGACAGCAGGTGGTTTTGCTTTTATGTAGACGTGAAAAAGAAAGGCAGGAAGCATTAATTAAAGGTTCAAGCAAAAAGGTGTCCACTGAACTTCCACTTCAGTAATGCCACCAATTTGCAACATTCCTGGAAGCAGCTGGAAGCATCTTTCAACTCCTTCTGGTCCAAGCAGTGATGCTGCTGAGCCAAGGCAGCACCACACTCCCACCACCCAGGTAAACCTGCTGCCACCAGCTCATTACAAGCACCCACAGTGCCCTGCAGAGAAATGTGCTGCTTATCCAGGCCCTGGCTTTCATTTCATCACAGGATCTTATTGTTACACTTGGTCTTGGTGCCTGTTGCACAAACAAATGCTTTAAATGGCTCACTGAAACACAAAGAAGCATCAAGGGAAAAAGAAAGATAAAAATAAAACACAGGGTCCCCTCTGGGCTCTGGTGGTTTCATTGAAGATAAGATCTGGGGAAAACTTAATGGTCAAACTGGAGGGATGTCAAAGGCACAGATTTAATCTGTGCTCATGGGAGTGACGTGAGAGCCCCTGGGTCAGGCAAGGTTTCAGCTCAGTGTGACTCTGGCTGAGGTTTGCAGAACAGCCAGGAGAGCCATCGGTGCCTCTGGACTGAGGGAGAAAGTATTTAAACAACTCACGTACACAAAGAATCCCAGGATCCCTTCTTCCTTAAATATCCTGCCAATGGCACTGAACACACCACTGCCAAGAAAGGAAAAGAGCTGTGAGTGTGGAGGGGTTGTTTCATCCCTGTCCTGTGCATGCAGTCCCCAGCCACAGCAGTCTCTTCCCAGCCATCATTCCAGCAGAAGGCAGTTTGTTCTGCCTATTCCCCTCAATCCAGGAAGGTTTGAGGGAAGGAAAGTCGTGTCTGTGCTCTGCCAGTTTGCAGTAACACCCAAGACAACACTCACCCTGCTAAAGGTAGAAGAGCTCTGTGTGGCTTTGTGTGAGTGGATACAAGTGCCACAGCTACAGCACATAATATGGTGTCACTGGGCTGATTCTCAGCCCAAGGACCCTGTCCTGCCTCTGGGAACTTGTGCTGGCTCTCATGGGTTAGCTGCAATCCTGTCCAGCACACTAGAGGCTGCAGAGAGGCAGGTATTGCTGGAAAAGACTTGGAAAGATCCTGCAATGCTTTGTGTTATCTACTCTGTCTTCCATTTCCATTAGCAGCTAAAGCAAAAAGGCAGGAGCCCCTTTGTGTGTCACCAAGGTGTGTTACAGCCCCAAAATCCCATGGGCACGACGTGGAACAGAGGTGGGACAGAGCCCAGCCATCTCATGTCCCTTCACCCCTCAGTCACACACCCTCTGAGCACAGCTCAGATTCACTTTTCACTCTCCCAGACCTCCTGGGTTGCTGTATTTCTCATGGAAAGGGAAATGCAGGACCCCCAGACCCTTCAGAGGTGCAGCTACTCACCTGTACTTGACTTCCCTGCCTACGAACTGGACCATGCAGCGCATGGAGATCACTGGGAGGAGAGAAACACGGGTCACAAGGGAACAAATCCAGTTGGGCTTGCAATGGATGCAAAGGACAACACAGCCTGGCCCTTCTGCTCTCCCTTCCCTCAACTCACAGCACCTGCAGCTCCTCTCAGCACTCCTCATCACTGCAAGACTCATTAGAAACTGCTGCCTTCCCTGAGCCTCTAAATGGTGGGAAGGATTTCACAAAATCCCAGACTGGTTTGGGTTGGAAGGGACCTTGAAGACTGTCCTTTTTCAAACTCCCTGCCATGGGCAGGGACACCTTCCACTATCCCAGGTTGCTCCAAGCTCCATCCAGCCTGGTCTTGGACACTTCCAGGGATGGGGCAGCAACAACTTCTCTGGGAAACCTGTGCCAGGGCCTCCCCACCCTCACAGGGGAGAATTTCTTCCCAATATACCATCTAATCCTGCTCTCTGGCAGCTTGAAGCCATTATACCTTGTTTTGTCCCAAGTCCCTTTCCAGCTTTCCTGGAGCTCCTTTAGGCACTGGGAGGCTGCTACTGGTCCTAACCCCAATGGGATCTCTGGGACAAGCCCTTGGACGAAGGGGAAGGTAGCACCTCCTTGCTCTGCTGGGTTAGTCCCTGAAATCCAACCCAGGCATCAGCCTGGTATGACAGATAAGTATCATAAGTGTTATTACCCTGAGTAAACAGGGCTTTGGGGTGTTCCTCAGCCTGGAGGAGGCTGCCAGGAGGGACAGGACTCACCGTGCAGTGGATGGGAGACAACCCGGGACACACACTGCATCACCATCTCGTGGGATGTCTGGGGAGAACAAACCACATCTCTGTTAAACACTGTGCTGCTCCACCTGCACACATCAGCCCCTTTCCCTCAGTGTGGAGAAACCCATTTTTGGGCCCCTCTTGAAATCAGTTCTTCATGGCAAGCCTCTATTCCTTCAAATTATTTCATGGATGGACACAGAATTGCTCCTGAACACCACAGACTTCTCACCCTGAGTTTGTCTCCAAGAAATCTCACCCACAGCCTATGGTTTAACCTTCCTTTGCTCTCCAGGCACATCCCCAGTGGGATCTCCCTGACTCCTCATGAACATGCAACACCCACTTCTCACCTCTTTCACCACTTTCCTCAGGGAAGTTTTCACGTCATCCTTGTTAGACACGTGCTCCATGTCTTCCAGGGGAAAAGCCTGAGTGGAGAGGGAAGAAACATGGTCAGCTGGAGATGATGACCCACAAACCCTCAATGCCTCAGGACACGGGGAAACCACAAAGGGTCGTGCTCTAGATGGGAGAAGACAAACAGGCAAGAAAGAACACAGGAGAAGGAAGGATGGAGAGTAAAACAGAGGAAGAGAGGGATCACAAAACAGCCAACAAAAGCTAAAAGGCAAGGGAATGTTCATAATAAAAAATCTGGGGGGATATGGGTGCTGAAGGATTATTCCAAGCCCTCAGGACACAGAGAGGGATGAGTGCTTTAGTCCTCCACGTGCAGTCTTGGCTGGCTGCAGGCACTTGCAGGCTCCCAGCTCTGCTGCAGTAGCACTGACTGACCCAGCAAGGTGATTAATGGAGAGAGAATCTGACCTTTACCTTCTTCACACTCCCCCTGGTGATGGTTGATAAAGTGCTTGAGATGAGGCGAGGAGTCAGACCACGGAAGAGGCCTCTTTTCCCATCCACTTCCACAATGTGTCTGGCTGGGTGAGGAAAACCAGGTTGCTGTCAGCTGGGAAGGGGTCAACTCCTGGAGAGCACCCCAAACACCTCCAGGGTTCAGCCAAAACCACACTGGTCCCACCATGAGTGATTTATTGTAACAGTCCTAAATAAGCTTCATATGGGATGGGAAGAATCCTTATTCCCTGTCATCGGTTAAACCACAAGGAAAGCTCCAGTATTTTGGGCTACTTCTTTCTTTTGATGGTTTTGCTCCACCTGAAAGGGCCACAAGGCAAGTTTGGACTGAACCAGGGTGAGGAGGGACCATCTCATGTGCTGTGTGGTGTCACCTCCTCCCTCCACCCCAGGAAGGATCAGATTCAGGGTTAAAATGGATCTCACAAAACCACATTTAGTTCCTGCCCCACCACCTTCTCCCAGGTAAACTTCCTCAGGTCTCCAGTCACAAAAAACCCTCCAACAAATCCAGCTTCTCCCTAATAACAAGGTGGGATGCAACCCACTGTGTGCTGGTGGGTAGTGACTGCTCCTGCTCCCCATCCTGTGCTGTCCAAACAAATCCAGGTGGGCTCTGCACCCCTCCATCACCAACACTCTCCATCTATTTGGAAAATGGATCTTCCAAAGGGCAGCATCAGAGCTTTTCCAGCCCTGGGTTGTCCCAGGATGGGTTTGCAGTGCTCTTGTGCTGGTTCCCACCCCAGGGACACTGCTGGCTGATTTTGGGTTTGGCCCAACTCAGCTGTCAGGGCTGTGCATTCCCCTTCCCCACAGCAAACCTGCTGTGACAGCAGCTCACAAAGTATTCACCCACCCACAAGAAGAGGAAAATGCTACTTTTTGTTTCCTTCTAAACATATTAGCTTCCCTTTTCTTGATATTTCTACCCCTTTAGGGCTCCATCTATAACACAAATGAGCTGGGCAGGGGGAGGCAGGGCTGCTTGGGAGCAGAAGGAAAGAGCTTTGCAACCTCCAACACACACAAAACCCTCCTCCAACAAACCCCCTTCACCATGGTGCAAAACATCCCTTCTATACCAGCAAACCCAGAGCAGTGTGCCATGGGAAGGGGATGCAGCACCAACCCCGTGGCCACCACCTCCCTGTCCCCAGGTACAGAAATCTGTTGGCCTTGCAGTTACTTGTGGTGGTTTATGTCCCACTGCAGCCTCAGGATGATGCCAAGGGGATGTGGGAGTGCTGCTGGAGGTCGGCTCAGTCTACCTGGCAGCTCCCAGCCCTGATTTTGGGCAAGACCTGGTGTTGGCAGGGGGGGACCTTCACTCACCGTAGGTGAAGAAGCCAGGCAGGTACAGGACTTTCCTTCCCAGCACATTTCTTCCAACAGTTGGAGGTAGTGGCTCATGCCCAACCTGTAAGAGAAACCCAGTGATCAGGTCCCTGTCCTGGTGTTCCCAAAGCCCCTGGGATGCCAGCCTTGATCCCAGCCTCTGTGAGCTGCTAAAGGGCCACATTCCCCCTGTCACCCTCAGATACACAGGGATGCCATGACACAGACACTCCCCTTCCCATGGTATGGCATCCCAAATGTACAGGGGGTTCCCCCCCTCCCATTTGGGGGGTCTCTGTTACAGAGAGGTTCTTGGGATTCAGGTTCTATAGGAGTTTCCCATCCCTCCCTTTAGGGCAGCTCCCAGTGCAGAGAGGATCCTCGTCCTCCCAGTTTTATAGGGGTTCTCAGAGTGTCTCCATCTCCTGTCATAGGAGGGGTCCCAATGCTCCTACTATAAAGGGGTCTCCCACTGCAGAGGGGTACCTCTTGTTCCCTGTCCCCACTGTAGAAGGCATCCTCATTCCCCTGTTATACAGACCCCCCCATTTCTACATAGGGATCCCCCTTACACACAGGGACCCCATCCCAGTACATGTGAGGGTCCCCCATTCTATAGGTGCCCCAATCCTGGTACAACATGGGGGGGGGCTGTGTATCCTGATCCCCAGTGCATGGAGGTCTCCACAGGGGCTCTGTACAGGAATCCCCCTCCTCCAAGTGATACCAGAGTCCCCACTCCCTGTTATACATGGGGAGCCCCCACTATACACAGAGACCCCACCCCCTCACATATGGGGGTCCCCCATCCTACAGGTGCCCCCATTGCACAGGGGGGGTCCCTGGCTGTACATGCCAGTCCCCAGCCCACCCAGATGTCCGTCTGCACAGACACCCCGTTACGCGGGGGGCCCGTCCCATTACACCCATTATCCCATAGGATATGGGACCCCCAGCTGCCCTGACCCCGTTACCAACAGCGGGGCTGCACCCACCGATCCCCAACCCTCGGAGGTGTCCACCGGGACACACGAACCCACCTCCCCCCGTTAAACCGG
>VXBA01006016.1:476559-487747 GCA_013399895.1 Serilophus lunatus
GGGAAGGGAAGGGAAGGGAAGGGAAGGGAAAAGGAAAGGGGGAAGGGAAAAGGGAAAGGGGAAAGAGAAAAGAAATTAAATGAAAGGATAAAAGGGAAAGGAAAGGAAAGGAAAGGAAAGGAAAGGAAAGGAAAGGAAAGGAAAGGAAAGGAAAGGAAAGGAAAGGAAAGGAAAGGAAAGGAAAGGAAAGGGGAAAGGAAAATGGAAAGGAAAATGGAAAGGAAAATGGAAAGGAAAATGGAAAGGAAAATGGAAAGGAAAATGGAAAGGAAATAGAAAGACCTACACTTCTCTGTTCTATGTTGTGCTTTTCTCCAGGAACCACAAAGATGTTTCTCCAGGAAAGTGCTGCCCTCCCTCCACATGGCCCCTTCTCCAGACACATCCTGTTCTTTCTCCTGGTGTTAGTACCAACAGCCCTTGGTTATTTCCAGCAATCCTTGGCTGGCAGCTGCTGGGGCCTCGGTGATGCCACCTCCCCGAGCTGAACCAATTCCCAGTGTTTCCTCAGCGTTTCTCCTGCTCACAACCTGCTGTGGTTCCTCTTTCCTTTTGAGGCCAACCCAGACACCAGCTCTCCTACCACAGAGAGGGAAGCGGGTGGGCTTCTCCTCGTGCAAATCCTGCTTCCCAAACAACAGCCTGGGGACCCACGAACACCTCCAAGCAGAGAGAGGGACAGAAGGAGCCCTCAGCACCCACCCCTGCACAGCCAGGACCTGCTCCCAGCCCCTGACATGGAAGGGAAGGCAGATGATCAGCAGAGGGTGGAGAAGCTGGTGGCTGTGTTTGAAGAGCACTGGTAAGGAGGGAGGGTTCTCTCTGTGGGCTCCACGTGGAGTGGGTTTTGGAAGGAGGAAACCCCCCGTGGAGGTGGTTTGGAGGCTGTGGAGAAGCTGACAAGGTGGTTTGCTGTTCTTTATCACTCTGTCTTCCTCCCACTGCGGGTCATGAGCAGAAACCTGGAAACCTCAGCGGGATGTGAGTGGCTCTGCCTGGCTCAGGGTCAGGCTGTGGCAGCCTGTCCCCCCCAAACTCAGCACTGGCGGGTGAATCCTTTTGCTGCTGGTGCTGCTGGAATTGTGGTTTACAAATACAAAGGCAAGGGTCTCCACTGGGAATTAACTGTCTGGGTGTCTGGGAGGGTCCCAGCCTCTGGCCATGCAGTTGTTTGCAGAGATGTGGCTCCTAGGAAAGGGGATGTAAAGCTTTATGTTAATGCCCTTTTGTAAGACAGCTCCTTGGGGTGTGAGCTGGGACCCTCACACAGGGTTGGAGCGAGGGGATCTGCCCTGACTCTGGTGTAAAAGTAATACTGAGGCTTGGGGTGAGTTATTGTTGATGTCTGTGCCTCAGTTTCTCCATCCGAATCAGGATATGGAATCCTGCATTTCCCTGTGGCCACGAGGTGCTCTCAGTGAGCATTAACAGGGCTGGGTGGTTGGGCAGGTGAGTTTTGCAGCAATTCCTAAAGATGCTCAGGCACGAGATTTCCTTTAGCTCCAGGAACTTTGCCTGCTTCTCTGCTGGGGGGCTTTTCCTGGGATTTGTGGTTGTCCCCATCACCCCACAGTGATGTTGTGTTAGAACTGCTGCAGTGTTTGATCTGCCTCCATTTCACTGCTGCAGTGTGCTTGTTGTTTATCATGGAGTGTCAGTTTGATTTAGAGGAAATAAAAGTAACTTGGGACTTTCAGAGGAAGCTGGAGAAGCTGGGAACGAGTTTTCTGGAACAGAGAATGGCCCAAGTCAGCGCAAATAGAAAGAGAGAAGTTCCCTGGTGGAGCTCTGCAGTGGGGTTAGGTCTGGGAGGCACTAGGAGAGATGAGTGGACCCTCTCTGTCAGTGAAGGGTTCTGCCAGTCCCCCTGGACAGGAGGGGATGTGGATGCACTCCTGAGCTCACAAACCTGTGCTTGGGATGGACCCAACGTCCTCTTCAGATGAATCTCTGTCCCTCAAGTCACCTCCTATCCTCAACTTTGTGGCTCTATGTCCAATTTATGCCCAGTTTTCCCCTTCTCATCCCATTCCTGCCTGCAGGCTACCAGTGGATGCCTTTCCAGTTTATTCCCAGAGCAGTTTCCTCCCAGGACGAGCTCTCAAATGACAGACAACTCACTTGCTGTCACCTTCACTGCCTGGCTTCTGCCCTGTGCCTGCTCTGGACCTGTTTCCCTTGGCTTTGCAGAAAAGGGAAGAGAGAACACCACCAAAACCCAACCTGTCTGCAAAACCACCTACACGAGCCCTGCTCTTGCTGGCAGCTCTTGCCTATTTGGCTTCTCCCCACTTTGGCTCTGCAGTGCCAGAGCTGTGCCTTGGGAAATAAATGGATATGCCTGGGATAAACAGCACAATCCTGCTTTTCTAGAGCAGGGCAGGGACTGGCCAGAGCAGCAGGAGGCACTGGGAGAAGAGAGGCTGGATCCTGGCCCTGTGGGGGATGAGCAGAGCTGTGTCAGCACTGGGGAGCTGCTGTTTTTGTCACCTGCACTCGAGGACAGTGGCTTTAAGCTGGGCCTGGGAGCTGTGCCGGGGTATTGGGTGAGCTGATCACGCTGATTCCTCTGTAGGAAGGACAGCAAATTAGCCTGGAGGGACAAGCAGGCTCCAAACAGCCAGACCACTGCTGCAGCCAGGCAGCCCCAGCAGCTTCCAGCATCCCCTGCCGGCCAGAGCCTCCCCGAGCAGGAGCAGCAGGGTCAGCGCCTCCTCAGCTTCAAATGCCTCCGTTCTTTGCGACACAAGATCCGTGAGAACAACTGGAGGAGGCCACAGGGCCCAGGGCTGGAGCCTGGCAGGGAGGTGAGCTCTGGAGGGGGCTCAGAGAAGGCTGGGAATTGGCTGGGCTGGCTTGGAGCTCAGGGTCACATCTCTGCCACTCCATGCAGGAACCAGAGGAAAAGAAAATCGCTCTGGAGCTGCTGGAGACTGAGCAGGCTTATGTCACCCGCCTCCACCTCCTCGACCAGGTGGGCTCACATACAAGTTGATTTTGGAGAGTGAAACTGTACAAATGAGAGCCACAAAGGACATTTCCCTCCTGCACAGGGCCAGGCCTTTCTCTGAGCGATGTGCCACACTCAGAGGGAGTGGGATCCTCAAGCCTCTTCCTGGCCCTTTTTATTCACCCCTTCTTTCTTCCAGATATTCTATACGGAGCTGATGAAAGAAGCCAAAACTGGGAAGACAGTCCCAGAGGAGGTGGTGAAAATGATCTTCTCCAACATCTCCTCCATCTACCAGTTCCACGCCGAGTTCTTCCTGCCGGAGCTGCAGAAGCGCATGGAGAGTTGGTGAGCTCACGAGGGCAGGGCACCTGGGGCAGTGCTGAATTCAGGCTCCCACCAGAGCCAGAGCTCAGCCTGATTTGCTCCAAATGTCTTTGTCCTTAAAAACACTCAGGTCAGAGTATTTCTGAAAGGGGGAGGTGACATATCAGGTGGGTCTGGGGTGTGCCCAGGTATGAAGAGCCCAGGTTGGCTGCAAGGTGGGGACAGTCCTGCTCTGGAGGGCAGGAAGTTGCATGGGGATGTAGCAGGTTGCAGGAGTAGAAACGTTGGTAGAAAATTCAGAAACTAGCACAGGTTGCCCAGAGAAACTGTGGCTGCCCCATCCCTGGAAGTGTCCAAGGCCAGGTTGGACGGGGCTTGGAGCAACCTGGGCTAGTGGAAGGTGTGGTAGGGGGCTGGGACAAGATGAGTTCTAATGTCTCTTCCAACCCAAACCATTCTGGGATTCTATAAAACCTCTGTTCCTCACCACACCCCTTTGTCTGATCCCTCACTGCCTGAATTCCCCAATGGACTGAGGAAGCTGTGGTTCCCTCCTGCAGGAACTGCAACCCCCGGCTTGGGGATGTGATCCAGAAGCTGGCACCCTTCCTCAAGATGTACGGAGAGTACGTGAAGAACTTCGACAAGGCCGTGGAGCTCATCACTGTGTGGTCAGAGAAATCACCACCCTTCCAGGAGCTCATTGCTGACATCCAGGTAACGGCAGGGTGGGGGAACCACAGCACGGCTCCCCAAAATCTCCTTGCAGGGGGGGAAGGAGCAGAGAGTAGGAGCTGCCTTGGTCACTGTTTCTCTCTGCGTGCCTGGTGTCTCTCCCCAGAAGAGGAAGGTCTGTGCTAACCTAACACTGCAGCACCACATGCTGGAGCCTGTGCAGAGGATCCCACGCTATGAGCTCCTCCTCAAGGATTATGTCCGGAAACTCCCTCCTGAATCCCCAGACCGGGGTGATGCTGAGAGTAAGGCTTCTGTCTGGCTCACCCTGGGGAGTGGCAGGGTGGGTTTCTAGGGGAAATAACAACCCCCAGTGTTGTACACATGCATCAGAATAGCTGGATTCTCTCACCAGCTGTCCTGTGCCCTTGGAAAAACCTCTCAGTCTGATCCTTTTCTAGCAGGGAGAGGGTTTAACCTTTTGGGGGCTGTGGTAGGTGGTGTTTCAGGATAAGTGTGGTCCCTCCACCGTCCCCTAGGGAGACCTGTAGCAGCTGGGGAAGCCTTCAGACTCCTATGGATAACACAGTTCCCAGTCCTGCTGGGATGGAGGGATACAGCAGCCAGGTGTCTGTTTCCCCAGGAACCCACCAGGACTCTTGCACAGCATTTCAGGGCCTGTCAGGTTGGATTCAAGGGAGGGCAGCAGCCACCACACATGTGTATCCATGAGAGACAGACCCAGGAGCTTCCTCCCACAGCTCCAGAGCATGTGTTTAACCTCCACCCTGTCTCTTCTCTTTGCAGAGGCCCTAGAGATGATTTTTATGGTGGCCAAGCACTCCAATGCAGCTATTGCTGAGATGGTGGGTGCCTGTCCTAGATGTAAGTGCTTTGCAGCTCATGGCACAGTGACCCTGACTGGGACAGGAGCACTGGTGGGTTTAGCAGAGGAGCTGAAGGAGGCTCTTGATGCCTGACCCCATCCCCTGAGCCTGGGCAGTCATGTCTGTAACACCAGCCATGATGTGAGCAGCTGTTCCAGGCTGGGAGCTGCTGTCAAAGCGCTGTGCCACCTCTCCCAGTACTCATCAGCTCAGGCCTGAGAGGTGGGGATGGCAGGGATTCAGGGGTGGCAAGGTTGCTCAGCCCCCCACAAAAACAGGTCCCTCTGCCCCCCCCAGGAACGGCTGCAGAATCTCTGGGTGGTCTATCAGCGGCTGGGCCTCGAGGATGACATTGTGGATCCCTCCAACGAGCTGATCAAGGAGGGACCAATCCAAAAAATCTCCACCCGCAACAACAGCACGTCGGAGAAGTACCTGTTCCTGGTGGGAGTTGGGATGCCCAGGAGAAGGGGAAGAAGCAGATAAGATGGGAATGGGGAGAGGGACAGCACAGTCTGAGGGTGTTGCTGGGTCATCTTGACACAGTGGGGATGAGTTCAGAGCTAGGGGGGGTTTGACCTCTCTCAGTGCAGGGCACTCTGTGTAGGATGTGGTTGGGAACCTGCTGATCCCAGGGGCACAGCAGCCCTGGGAAATGCTTCACCTTTGCAGGGGGGGAGAGGGATGGGGCAGAAACAGTCACTTTTCAGGCTGGATTCTTGCCAAGGACTGGCTCAGCCCTGGGTGGGGTCAAGAACCCCAGATCGCAGGGAAGCCCCCAGCTTGGAGCAGGCACGTGCTGGGCTCCAACCCACCCTCTTCTCCCTTCCCAGTTCAACAACATGCTGCTGTACTGTGTGCCCAAGGTCATCCAGGTGGGCGCCGAGTTCCAAGTCCACCTCCGCATGGACGTGGATGGCATGAAGGTCAGACAGGCACCTGCCTTTGTGCTTCCCCCCGGCCCTGGCTCCTCCAAAAGCACCCTGCTTTGGGCTGTAACATGGCTGCTGACCCTCACTTCCTCAGAAAGGAGGGAGGAGCTGGAGCCAGGGGTGGCTTTGTGGGTGAGGCTCTCATCCCGTGAAATGCCAGTGGAGCCTTGTCCATGTGGGATGTGAGGGGCTGAAGGGTTGTACCCAAGGGACATCCCTGTGCCCCATATCATGGAGGAAGGTTCCTGTGTGCTGCAGGTGGGTTCAGCTGCTCCACAACCTTTCACAGGTGCGGGAGCTGAACGACACACAGTTCCCTCACACCTTCCTGGTCTCGGGAAAGCAGCGGACGCTGGAGCTGCAAGCCAGGTAAGGGGACTGGGGACATTGTGCAGACCCCAGGGAGCAGGGACAACAGCTTATCCTTCTGCCTTTTTGTACCCAGGTCTGGGGAGGAGATGAATGCCTGGATCGAGGTACCACCGAGTGCAGGGAGAGGCAGCACATCTCCCTCATCCCAGCTGGATGCCCTGTGCCAGGGCAGCTCCCAGCTGCCCCTCCAGCCCTGCCTTCCCCTCTAGGCCTTCCAAGATGCCATTGACAGGAAGGAGAAGAGGAGTGAGACCTTTAAGACAGCAGTGCACGGATTGGAGACAGACACCCCTGCACTGAAGGTAACCCTCCTGCTCCCCCCTTGCCCCACCTGCCTCCAGCACCCCCCTGCACAGAGCCCAGCTTGCTACGCCTCAGCTTCCCTCCCTGGCGGGAGGCTGAGGATGGGGAGAAGGACTGGGCAGGGGAAGGAGTGAGAGCAGAGGGGTGGGAGCACCTGGAGCATGGCTGGCCAGCCCCAGTGGTGCAGCCTCCCACCCCCAGACAGAGGAGCTGGGCCGCCGAGCTCCACAGTGGGTGAGGGACAACCTGGTGACCATGTGCATGCGCTGCAAGGAGCCCTTCAACGCCATCACACGCCGGAGACACCACTGCCGAGCCTGTGGATACGTGAGTCACCCCATCCCTCCTTCCTGGCCTGCTCAGGTGGCTGCTGGGGCAGGAGCACATCACTCCCACACCCTGTACCCTTTTCCCCATGCTCAGGGCTGCTCCTGCCCCTCAGCTCTTCGTGAGGCTCTCCCTGGAATCCAAGGGGCTGCCTCAGCCTCCCCAGTGTCCCTGTCTGGTGGCTGCAGGTGGTGTGTGCTCGCTGCTCTGACTACAAGGCTGAGCTGCAGTATGATGGGAACCGCCTGCACCGCGTCTGCCGGGAGTGTTACATCTTCCTGACGGGCCACACGGTGCTCGAGGACCGGGAGGAGAAGCACAAAGGCATCCTGGAGGTGAGCTCTGCCCCTCTGTGCCCAGCCTCTGTCCTCCTGAGCTCTGCCTCCCACCCTGGTCTCCAGCACTGCTGGCCCAGCCTGGCCCTGCACCGGCAGCAGGAGGGGTGGAAGTCACTCCCACAGCAGTCAGGGGGTGCGTGTGCTGAGCTCACTCCCTCCTGCTCCACGCCTTGGGACCAGGCATCTGGGGCTCCCTTCACCACGGCATATCAGCAGCACCCTCACAGCCAGGACAGCCCCTCTCCTGCCCCTGATTTTGGGGCTTTTGTAGAGTGGGCAGGGAATTCCCCAGGAAATAGCCTTGGCTTGGTGCCCGTTCTGCCTCCTGCACTGGGTATTGAGAGATGTGATGGGGTTTTTTTGGCAGAAAGGAGCTGCAGAGGTATCCAGCAGGAGTTTGCTGTGCAGTTCCCTGCAGCTGCTGGACAAGAACAGCAAGGGGGGGACGCGGGGCTGGTTCGTGATCCCGCAGGACGATCCCCTCGTGCTGTACATCTATGCAGCCCCCCAGGTAAGGCTGGGCTCGGATCCCTCCTCAAGGGACATCCCGCTGTGCCCATCCCCTGCCTCCCACCGCTGTCTGTTCTTGGCAGGACGTCCGAGCCCACACCTCCATCCCACTGCTGGGCTACCAGGTGAAGGACCTGCCCCAGAGCGACTCCCGCCACCTCTTCCAGCTGGTGCAGTCCCGGCAGGTTTACACCTTTGTGGCCGACACTGAGGAGCTGAAGCAGCGCTGGATGAGGGTCATGGCACGCTCTGCCGCGGGGATCACAGACCCCGAGGATGAGGAGGAGGAGGATGCAGACCCCTGCGACGAAGCACAATGAGGCCATTCCCACCCCTGGGCTGGTCACACCTCCCCAGCCTGCTCTCACTGACGTCTCCGCATTCTAGTCTTCCATCACAAAAAGGGCAAAGTGGGGCGTATTTGCCATCACACGGACAAGTCGGATCCTCCTTTCCCTCCCTCCTTGCTCTCCGCTCCGGACAGAGATGAGGCGGAGGGGGCGCGGGGGGGTTTGGGGACCCCGCGCCGCTGGAGCCCCCGGGCCCGGCCGAACGTGCAGTACCGCCGGCGGCCACGCGAGGGCAGCACGGCCCCGTCCTTCCTCCGACGCGGCGCAGGGGGTGCCCGGGGTGCTGGAAGCGTCTGTGGGACCGGGATTGCCGACATAAATCCCACCTGCCACCCGCCCCTGCAGTCCCTGCGGCCTTTTTTGGGGGGTGTATTTCCCAGAGCGCCCCATGGGATTGTCCCCACGGCTCCGCGCTGCCGTATCTGTCAGCAGCTCCGGTCTGATGCCCTGCAGGGAGGCAGCTTGTGGGTCACCCTCACAGCTCAGGGATCCCGGTGCTGGATTCAGGATGTCCCCTCCCAGCTCGTTATCACTCCTGGCCTCGCACTGCTGCAGTTTAATGGTGTGTGGGTGTCCCTCAAGCACAGACACCCCTCACCTGCATCACTGAGCCAGCCCACACTCCTGCCCATCGCAGACGTTCCCTGCAGCCCGTCCTGCCCACCAGCACTTTCCACACTTGAACCTCCCTCAGTTACTTCTTTCCTGGGGGGGAAATACTCTGGGACATGGTTGGGTCCTCACAGGAGCTTCTGCAATGGTAGGGAGACACAGGGGATCCCTCTCCCTGTCATCAGCATAAGGAGCACCCCTGGTCACGTCACACAGCACTGCAGGCTGCGGCCCCATATTTTTCTCTGTATATCATCTTTAGCTCCCCAAGAATGCTGCCTGGGCAGAAGTTGCCACTTCTGAACCTGCCAGGGAGGCAGGGGCCTTTGTGCATGGAGCTGGAGGAGCCCACAATCCCTTTGCAGGCAGGGGTTGCTGCCCGAACCTGGACCACAGAGCAGCCTTGGGCAGAGCCCAGGGATGTCACAGGCTGAACAGATCCATGGAGACTGGGAAGGGAAGGGACTTGGAGCAGGATACTGACAATGGGGACATCCCTTGAGGGAAGGAAGGGGGATAAATGGGAAGGGGGTTCAGGAAGACAGGAAAAAGCTGTAAGCATCATCCTTCCTCGATCCACTCAGCTCAGCTCATCCCAACAAAGGGCAAACGGTGGCTTTATCACCTCCCACTTAAGAGATCCCATCAAGGAAGGGGGAGAGGAGCTGGAATTTGGTGAGAGAGCTCTGCCAAAGCAGTTGCCCCTCGGGGTGCCACCCAGCACGGGGCCAAGCCCAGAAACAAACAGCACAGGGCTTTCCACCCCAAAACAGCCCTCACCTCCCACCAACACCTCGTGGGAAGGGGAAACCCCAGCAGCCCTAGAAAAACCCAGGAAAAGGCTGGGGGGAGAGTGAGCAAGGGGAAGCCCGTGGGGCTGCAAGGCTCTGCATGGTGGCCCTTCCCCTCGGCGTCACCCCTGTGTCAACGAGGAACAAAACAAGCCCAGAGCAGGGACCTGCCCTCAGTCCCTGAATGGGCCTAAGAATAGATTTCCTGTTTACCCAACAAGGAATTGCTCCTGGGCCAGAGGGCACCTGGGGGCTATTTTTACCAGCTCCTGCCCTCCTCCCTCCTGACCCCCAGCACCCTCAGGGACCCACGTGTTTCACGGGAAGGGGGTTGTTGGAGAGGAGAGGTGGCCCGGGGATGGAGGGGGTGACAGGGCACCAGAACAGTGACAGCCATGGCTTTGGCATCGTGCCTTACTCAGAGATGGGGAGACAGCATCACTTGCTGCTCTGAGCATCCCCAAAACAGGCTGATGGGAGACCGAATTTACAGGGGTTTTCATGGTTGTCCCACTTTGCTTTCCTAGCCAAAAAAAAAAAAAAAAGAAAAAGAGAAGAAGAAAAAAAAAAAGATTTTTTTTTTCATCCTTCACCAAAGAAATGCAGAGAACATACTGATGAATTGGAGTTTGCTCTCCCCATCCTTTCTCAGTCCCCAGGCTGTGCTGCAGTGATGGTCAAGCAGAGCAGTTTGGCCTCTTGCCTCCCATAGCAGAAAGTGAAACCCCCATGCAGAAGTCACAGTTTCCTATTCTCAAGAATAGGGAAGGCTCAGAGACCATTTACCGGAATCCCCCCCCGAGCCCCCCCCAACGCCTCTTCTCGTAAGCACTGACCAAAATACACTGTGAAACCCACAAACGCTGTGCTGGGGCCCTGGGACACCCATCACTGAGAGCACCCAACTAAAGGAACAGGCTCCTGTGCAGCTACTGCTCTGCAGAGGCTCCGTGGCTCATCCCAAACCCCATCCACGCTGTGGGAAGGGGGATGCAGTTTCAAGGGCATGAGTGAGCAGACAGGTGGTCAGCAGGACAGGAGGGGATGCATTGTGGACCCCCCTGCAGGGCTCTGGGCCTCTCCCTGCCCCCCAGGAAAGGGCTCAGCAGGGCCCAGGGCTGATTCCCCCGAGATGTGGGGTGGGAGTGGGACCATATGGGCCTGTAAAACCCCACACCTCCAGCTTGCAGCACTGCTCTGGGAGCTGCTGTGTGGGATGGGGGCTCTTGAACTATAGGGACAGGCTCTGTATAGGGTCTGTATAGTGGAAGGCACTCCCCCTCTATAGGCCCTTCTTCATCGGGAGTATTGCTCCCGAATTGAAAGTCCCTCTGCTATATGGGATGGGGTGCCATGATCTTTAGAGGTCTGTATTGTGGGGGCAGCAGCTCTGTAACACCTGGCCTTGGGTTGTATGGGAGCTGGGCTCCATAGGGGCCAGCCCCCCAAGGTGGGCACTCTTACTCTGGAGCTGTTGTCTCCACAGGTTTGTTCCCTGTACCTTGGTCTGTAGGGGCCATGACCCACAGGGTCCCTGCTTGAAGATGCACAGTCCCTGGGCTGTGGGACAGCACATCCCTCACTGTGGGGCTGTGGGGCAGCACATCCCTCTGTGGGGCCGTGGGGCAGCACATCCCTCACTGTGGAACGTGGAGAAGCACATCCCTCACTGCGGGACACAGGGCAGCATGGCCCTCACTATGGGATTTTGGGCAGCACATCCCTCATTGTGGGACTGTGGGGCAGCACATCCCTCTGTGGGGCAGCACATCCCTCTCTGTGGGGCTGTGGGGCAGCACATCCCTCTGTGGGGC
>VXBA01006016.1:488582-512022 GCA_013399895.1 Serilophus lunatus
ACCTCCTTTTCGGGAGCCCCCGCAGCTGTCGGCGATGGGCGTTTCGTGCAGTTGAGAAGCAGGTCGTGCATCCCGGCGTCTGGAGAGGCGGGAGGGGTTTCCCGGTGGCGCAGGAATTTGCTGTTTGCGCCCGTGTTGTAGGAGGTTGGGGGAAGGAAGGAGGGGAGGGGGCGGAGGGAGTGGGGGAAGCTGGTAGTTGTTATTATTTAATTTTATTTTCCTGCCTCCATCCAGGAATCTCTGCAATGTGCTGGCTGCTCCCGGGGAGGTTGGGGTGGCCGTGAGTCACCGCTGCCGCTGGAACGTGACTCAGTCCTGCTGCTCTCCCGGCAGGACATGACCAGACTGCCAAAACCCTGGAGAAGCCCCAGATCCGCGCCGGGGGCGAGGACATGCAAGATCCTCCCGAAGAGCTCAGCCCCCTGCTTCCCACAAGGATGGCAGCCCGTCGCTGTGGGGCAAATTCATTTATTTTATTTTAGGTTTTTGTTTTTTTCTGTTTTTCCCCAGCCAGGAAGGCTCCCTCCACTCGCTCTGGCTCACACACCCGTGCATTGCCATGGGGCTCTGGGGAACTCCCTGGACTTTTGCTTCCCCATCTTCCAGGCCCTATGGGTGAGCAGGGAAAGCTTCTGGCACCGTTCCTGCCCCAGTTCCCGTGCCTCAGTTTCCCCATCCGGTGGGGAGTCGAGATTTCCCCATCAGGCAGTGGAACAGGGGTTACTTCAGGTTGTGTTTTGAGGTCAGTGAATAGCAGCTGCGAGGGGTTATTATTAATATTAATTAATAGCTAGGCTCGGTCAGGGCTCAGGTGGCAGGGAGGGATGTGAAGCAGCCCTGAGTCACAGGGCAGGAGCAGGGGATGGCCCAGCCCTGTGCTGAGCCCTGACACACTCACTGCATCCCAGGGCTGCGACAGCCGGGGGCTGAGGCTGCCCTGCTCGTCCCACCAAGGGCTGGATGATGCTGGACACGAACCCTCCTCATCCTCATGCCCCTGCTCCATGTGGAAATGAGCTCCTGCAGTGGGAAAGCAGCAGAGAGGGGACAGGGCAGTGCTGAGCACTGGGATGGTTGTGACACCTCAGGCCTCCATGGCCACAGCTGCCTCTGTCAGCCGTGATTGAAAGCCAAGCTGGGCTGGCAGGCCCTCTCTGTGATCTTGTTAATTAAGAAATACATTTAATTAGCAGCACCCCAGCTGTGACTCAGCTAATCATCATGATCGAAACAAGAGCTGGACTCCAGAGCATGGAACCACCAAACACCCCTCTCAGCTGCCACAAGCCCCCAGCCCTGCCATGGCACCCCATCACCCACCAGGCACATCTCAGTGCCCTCCTGGAGTTTTGGGGTGTTTCCCCCAAAACTCTCCTGTGACGGAGGCAGGTTGGGGCTGAGAGTGTCCCTGTGCAGCACCTCACACACACAGGGTGTCATCCTCACCCAGGGCAATTACCCATTGCTACACTGCGAATAATCATATTAATAACCCATTTACCAGCCTATAAATAGCCTTGATAATAACAGCCTGGGTTTTCCAGGAATGGATTGTCAAAAATGTGGGGAAAGCCATTCCCTGTTGCCTGGGTTGTAGGTGGGGAAACTGAGGCAGGGTTGGTTTCGAGCACGATTCTCACCCGCTGCACTGAGCCGTCTGCCAGGCAGCTGTGGAATTTGCTCCCGAATAAACCGTCATGTAAATGAGCCCTTATGTATATTTATAGGTGCCTTCCTGCCAGCTGGAATCTAATAGGGGAGAAAATAAACTGGGAAACTGCTTGGAACAGGAGGGCGGCGCTTCACACATCGTCTCCATGCCCCGCTGGCACTGCCAGGAGTGTGTGTCTGTCTCTCCCTGGTGCTGGGCATCCAGCTCTGCACCCTGGGGTACCCAGCCCTGGTCTGGGTGCCCAGATCCTGGGGTGTCTGGGAAGCAGACACCAGGTGCTCTGCAGCTGCTCCAGCTTCACGTTTGGTGTTCCTGTGCCTGTGGGCACTGGCACAAGGGGTCCCTCCTTGCTCAGCAGGGCCTGGGTGGCACCTCTGTGCCCAGAAGTCCTGGAGGGCGCTCTTTCCTTGCTGTGCTAGTGCCACACACATGTGTGCGCGCGCGCGCGCGTGTGTGTGTGTCGGTGCCACGCAGGTGCTGCAGAGCACCCACCCATCTGTCAGCAGGGCTGGTGGCAGCTCCCATGGCAGCGAATAGAGCTCTACATCCGGGGGGGGGACCCTGGCCCGGATTTCCCGCAGCCCCCGGCGCGGCGCTGGGAGGGGGAGCGGGCGGCAGCGAGGCCGATTAGGGATGCAGACAGTGCTGCTCTCCAATGTCTTCCTGTCTCGAGCAGACAGCGGCAGCCTGCGCAGCCCCTCCGCCGCAGCCGCTCCTCGGCACCTCGCTCCTCGGTGCCCACCCCATCCCGGGGTACAGCCCCCATCCCGGGCTACAGCCCCCATCCCGGGGTACAGCCCCCATCCCGGTGTGCAGCCCCTATCCCGGGGTACAGCCCCATCCTGGGGTACAGCCCCATCCCGGGGTACAGCCCCCATCCCGGGCTACAGCCCCCATCCCGGGGTACAGCCCCTATCCTGGGGTACAGCCCCCATCCCGGGGTACAGCTCCCATCCCGGGGTACAGCCCCATCCCGGGGTACAGCCCCCATCCCGGGGTACAGCCCCTATCCTGGGTTACAGCCCCCATCCTGGGGTACAGCCCCTACCCTGGGGTACAGCCCCATCCTGGGGTACAGCCCCATCCCGGGGTTCAGCCCCCATGCCGGGGTACAGCCCCATCCTGAGGTACAGCCCCATCCCGGGGTACAGCCCCCATCCTGGGGTACAGCCCCCATCCCGGGGTACAGCCCCATCCTGAGGTACAGCCCCATCCCGGGGTTCAGCCTCCATGCCGGGGTACAGCCCCCATCCCGGGGTACAGCCCCCATCCTGAGGTACAGCCCCCATCCCGGGGTACAGCCCCCACCCAGCTTTTCTGAGCGCAGAGGCAGCGGGTGTCACAGGGACCTGATCCCTCAGGTCCCAGCAAGCCACGAAGGGATGCAACAGCGCCAAGGCCAGGCGTGACCCCGCAGCCATCCTGCAGCAGGGTTCCTCCCTGGGAAGGGATTTAGGAGCAGGGATGCTGGCAGGGCTTCGTGCTGCGGCACCTCTCTCTCTGTCCCTCCCTCCTGCTGCTCCCGAGCGCTCGCCGCCGTGATTCCCTGCAGCGGGCTAAAAATATCGCCGGGAGCTGCCACCGCACACCGGCACTTGAAGCTGGTTATAAATAACCCGGGGGGAAGCTTGCACTGGCCCTTCCCGGCTGCAGAGGGAGGAGGTTGGAGCCCCCGTCCTGGCCGTGCCGCTGGAGGGGCGGACGGACACATGGAGACATGCAGGGAAAAAGAGACGGAGTAGCCTCTGCCCTTTGGCTGCCCGGGGAAACTGAGGCACAGGTGGGGCTCTGCTGGAGGGGCAAGGGGAGGAGATGGACCCGTTTGTCTGTGATGCCGGGGAGGGAGAGGGGATCAGCCCTGCNCAGCTCCATCCCCTGCAGCAGAACCAGCCGCCCGCATCTGATCCATCCCTCTGTGCCGGATCCGTCCCTTTGCACCAGCTCCATATCCTTCTGCTTTGGCTCCTTTGCTTTGCTTTCCATCCTGCTGCCGTGGATCCATTCTGCTGCTGTGAATCTGCCGCCCTCCATCGGATCCAGCCCCGGACCCAACTGCCTCACTCCTCCACACCACCCTCACCGGAGTGGGGGATGAGCTCTGGGGGCCATCTCAGGGGGTCTGCCCCCTTCTCTCCCACCCCTCCATCCCATGGGACCCCACTCCTCCCTCTCATCCATGCACCGAGCTGGGGCAGGTCTCTTGGCTGTGCACCTCGGGCAGCTCCACGTCGTGGCTGTCTTCCTCCGGTGCCATGGGGAGCAGGCTGCAGGACGGGTGTTCCATGCAGAAGGAAGGTCCCTGTTCAGTTCCATTTCTCTCTTGGGGCTGAGCATCCCAGGGGAGCCCCTTCCCTTCCCGCCATCCTTCCCTCCTCTCTCCCATTCCCGCCACGTCCCAGCCCACCCCGGTGGAGCTGCCAAAGCTCAGGGCAAACGGGGACAAGCCGGGAGAGAGAGTGATTTTTGTGAGCGTTTATTTCCCTTCATCAAAATCCACCAGCCGGAGAGAGCAGCGGGAGGGGGAGGATGGGGAAACCCATCGGGTTTCACGGGCGGTGCTGCCGCCCCCCGCGCCAGCGCTGTGTTTATTCGCCCTCCCTGTACCACATTTCATGTCGGCCCCGTAGCGAAGCTGAGTAATAAATATCAGCTGCTGGTAAGCGGTGAATCACCGCCCGCTCCCGGAGCTGACACATCAGCACGGCAGCACACGGAATTTCTGTCCCCAGCCCTGCCCCCCACGCCAGGTCCCCGGGCAGTGAAGTCCCCGCCGTCCCCAGCTCCACACCACAAACAGGCCACCGGGCACTTTTGGCCAAGGCACGAACACGTTTGGCCACATTCCCCTGGCTCCAACATCAGCCAGTGCCAGGAATCAGCTCCAAAACCCATGTTCTTTGAGAAGGCACTCACTAGGTAGTAGAATTTTGCCAGCTGAAGGGAAGGTGTGGGAGATCTGGGTATGCTCCTGGCCTCTGGATGCTGAGGATGGCCCCACATCAGATCCCACGATCGGTCACCCATCCCTGTGTTGTCCCCAGTGTTCCTAACTGGGTGCAGTGGCCTAATCCAACTCTTGGGCAAGTCACACTTTCTAGCACCCCCCTTCCCCCCTCAGACATCCCTGAGACCCTCCAGCTCTGGGTTCTGATGGCTCCCTGGTGCCTGCACCCTTTGGTCCTGGCCAGCTAGTCCATGTGGGATGGAGTGGGACCCCAGTCCAGCTGTGGTTTCCCTCCCTGCCAGGTTAGTGTGTTCCCAGTTGAACAGCCAAAGTGACACATCTGTACAGCACAACATCTGGCAGGATGCCCAGGGCACTGAGAGTATCTTCTGCCAGCCCTCCAGAACTGAAGGCCCTCCAAAGCAGCTCCCCAGGGACCCCAAACCCACCCAAGTCCCCAAACACAGCCTGAAACCTGCTGTTGCAATAGGATCAGCACATCTGGGATGCACATCTGGAGACACACATCCCCCCAGCTTAGTGTCACACTTTGGCAAGTGCCACCACAGAAGCCATGTGGTCCCAGGGAGCTGGAGTTCAAAGTCCCCCCCGAGTGGCTGATCCCCTCCACAAGTTGCAGAAGGTCCTTGGACCTCGTGAGCAGCTGGTGTGAAGCTGTAATTACCTTAATTAGCTCTGGGATTGCATTCCCTCCCCGTGCTAATTTCGTTTCTACAGTAACCAGCCCAAGAGGTGTGCATGTGCTCCGATGGAGCACAGGAGCCAGGAGACAGGAGCCTCAGCAGCCAAACCAGGCACCCCAAAACCAGAGGCCACCCCCAAATCCCCACCCCCCGGGGCTCAGCGAGCCCTGTGCTCCCTGTGCAGAGGTTCACGAAGGTCCTCGTTGTTTCTCACCATCTTTTGTTCACTGGGAGCATCCATCCAGCTCTGGGGGAAGGGACTGGCAGAGGCGAGCTGATGGTCCTCAAATGCACCAGTGGATTTAGGAGGGCTCGTTCCTTGCTGCTGGTATTTGCTGTAACCCAATATGCCCCTGATGTAAGAGCCATTTGGGAGGAATCCATAAAAGCTTCAGGAAATGGGTATTAATTCACCTTGTGGCAATAAAAGGGAAGGAGGGCTCCCGGGCAGTGCGGCCGCCTCGGGGGAGTGAAGACAAACAGGGCTGGGAGCACAACCTCTGCTGGGCACCAGCCAGGCAATCGTGGAGCAGCCCCCCCACACTCAAACTGGGAGTTGACCCACCCTGAGTGTTTTCAGATGGAAAGGGGGTGGCTGCAAGGTGGGAGCACTGAGGTCTCGCTTGGGTGAATCATTCAGGCCTCTGGAGCCCAGCATTTGTTTGGAGCTGGAGCGTGACTTGGGGAGATTTTCTCACCCTGGAAATTTGGAGCAGGTCCAGCTCTTCCTTTGCAAACACGAAGCTCTCCTCTGACTGCATCCCTCTCTGATGCCAACCAGCCTTGGTATGAAGAGGGCAACCCCCTAGGACGGGCAGAGCGCAGCGGGGAGTGAGGATGGGGGACCCCTGTGCTCCCACCCTGTGCAAGGGCACAGACTGGGCAATTCCACTGCCACGCTGCTCTGGTCCCTGTACCACAAGCTGATGGGCATCATCCTGCCATGAAAAATGTCCCTGGGCCATGCAGGATCCACCCTGCTGCATGTGGGGGGAGCAGGGAGATGCTTTGAGGAGCCCCAGGGGGATGCAAGTGAGGTGCCCTCCCCTCCACCATGCCAGGAGCCCTGGGCTCACTGCACGTGGGACTATAAATAGTGATGGAAAGCAGGTTGTGATGGAAAGCAGGCTGTGATGCTCACATTGAATCCTCATCCAACAGCCCAAAAAGCCAGTGGGACCCGGGGAGGGGGCCAGAAGGGTGCAGAGCCGGGCCCATGCTCCCACCCCATTTTAGGCATCCCAGAGCAGCGTTTCCCGGGATGGATTTCTCCCCGGTGTCGGGCAGCGGCAGCAGCAGCAGCAGGACGGGCGGCGGAGGTGAATTTTGCTGAGTGGCTGTTTTTTAAAAATAACTTTGCCTTTGTCAGCAGGTCAGGGTTGCTCCAGATTGAATAATCGCAGCCGCCCAGCCCTCCCCTGCTCCCGGGTGCTCGCTGGCAGCCCCAGCCCGGGATGCATCGCATGGATGCTGGACCACAGCCCCTTCTCCAGCATCACTGTTCCCAGGGGTTGAACATCTCAGGGAGGACACAGTCCTCTACATCCCCCACCCTGCTTCCCTCTAAAGCTGCTGCCGGTGGGGATGGCCTGAGCTCACATCCACAGGGCTGGGGGAATAACGGGGGGAGCTGCAGGAGGAATCAGAGCGCACGGGGACGGAGCCATCGGGTGTTTGCCAAAACGGCTGAGTCACGCAGTAATTACGCCTTAAATGTGAGCACGTTCGTGCAGGGATGAAAGATGCTCACATGAGCTGAGGCAGGGAGCTCACCCGCTCTCCCCCCGCTGAAGGGAAGGAATAGATCCAGCCGCCTTTTGCTGAGAGCAGGGAACACGCCGCAGCTTTGGATGGACAGGAGGGAGCATAGGGGCAGAACAGACAAGCAGCAGGGGAAGGGAGGTGAAATGCTGCAATGCAAACCCTGATGGCAGAGTGGTTCCTTCCAGTGAAGCAGCAAAGCCAGCAATGTTCAGACTGGGCACAGCACGGCACAGGGATGCCTGCACGGCACAGTTTGAGGGATGAGCTGGCTTTCGGGTGGGAGAAGTTGGAAAGAGATGAGGCAATTCAGCAGCACTGGCCTTGCTGGGCACCTACAGTATTGGGAGGGGGAATAAAGCACGTGGGAAGGAGGCTGTGCTACCTTGGGCTGCACCACACCCAGAGGATGCTCAGGAAAAGGGGAGGGGGGAACAAAACTGCCCTAATCACATGCCCTGTCCAGTCCCAGGCAGGATGGAGACAAAGGGTTCCTTGAAGAGGCTAAACTGCCTCTGGATGCCCAAGGGCTCCCCAGAGAGCCCCTGTCCTCATCCCAGTGTCTCTTTGGGACAGCTCAGGGCCAACACTGGTATTGCACAGACAAACCCCAGCCTGGGGAAGAAGTAGGTGCAGTGCAGAGACTGCAGGTGCCTTATTGCTCTCTAAGAAGAACCACAGGGCCCTGCTGGGTGGGGAGACACCTGCTTGGTTGGGATTCCATCAGCAGGACATGGGAGACGAGACACCAAGAAGGGGTTCATCTTGGGAGGAGCTGGTGTCCCAGCTCCCCTGGGCCCTTTTCCCCCAGAGCACAGTGGTGGCAGGCTCAGCATCTTCTCACAGACGTCCTCAGGCGCCCTTTGCCGAGCTGGCGGGGACACAAGGTCTCCCCGTCGCGACACTGTTGCCGGAGCGAATGCCAACAGCGAGGCCGGGATCTTGCAGAGAAATCCTCAGCCTTGTTCAGGTCTGATTTACACCCTGGAGACGCTGCAGTACTCGGTAAAGCCGGCGCTGATTGATGGCAGTGCGACAGCATCACACCCCGCGCCATCTGCATCCGGCACCCGGGGACAGGCCCGCGCCACCCACCCTCCTGCAGCCCCATCTGCCCCCCATGGCATCGCCCCATGCAGCCGTTCCCACCCTGCCACCACCACCAGGATGTAGGGATGATGCTCCCCAGCACCCTGAGGCACCCTTGGATGGCTCTGTCCCCATCAGACTGCGGTGGGGCTGTGTATCCCAATACAATCCCTGCCTGGGGGAAGCACCATCGGGGTCCACCAGCCCTCTTGCCGGGGTGCCAGCTCTGCCAGAGGCAGATCCAGAGACAGGAATCTTTCCACATCCCCATGGCTCATCTGCAGTCACTCCCTCCCTCCCTCGTTGCAAAATGCCTCCCTGATCCCTTCTGTTAAAGCCAAACCCTTATGCACCTTTTTGGGGTTTTGGGGTCAGTGCTGGGGATGGGGTCGCTTTGGCCTCCCACCCTCCTGAACCCCCCAGGCCATTTCAAAGGCGAGAAAGTAAATTGAAGCCTTGGTTTTCCTCAATTTTTCTATGTTTTTTCACTAATAAAGGGAGCAATTTGGGACTGTGCTGCTGGCGGCGCGCCGGCGCTCTCTGGGCTGATGGGGGAAAATGGGGAGGGGGGATATAAAAGGTTTCATGCGGTGAGCCGGGCACTCAGGGAAGAGCCTGAAAGGGGGTGGTGAGTGCTTTGTATTTCATGCTTGAAGGCACTGAGGCTTTTACCAGCCTTCCTGCAATGATTTAAGACCAGCTCTGCAGTTCAGGAGGGGATCAGAGCCATGTCTGGCAGCTTGGAGGGACCCCCCAGGTGTGCTCAGGGTTTGCCTGGTCCTGGCTCGGAAATGCTCCATATGGGCAGGGACACAGACAGGGTGTTCATGGGGCAGCTACTGAGTCGCTGGGGGCAAATCCAGGGCATGAGCCTGGTTTAGGCATCTGCCCTGAGATGAGCTTTGTGGGAGCAGTGACAAGTCCTGGAAAGGAGAGGTGAGGGTGTGAGGGATGGCCGTGCAGGGCCTGAGGTCTCCTGGGGAATGGAGGGGAAGAGTGAGCTCCAAGTTCAGGTCTGGGGGTGAGAGTGGCCAAGGACAGGGCTGCAGCAAGGATACAGGTGGGGTATCCTGTCTGAGGGTGTAGGGAAGCATCAAGGGAGTGCCTTGGTTTGGGATGCACCAAGATAGGGAATGGGAACAGCTCAGCATTATGGGATAAAGCTCCATGGGATCCCTCCAGCACTGCTGGCAGCCCAAAACATGGGAGCTTCAGTGCACCCCAGCGTTGGGGCAAGGGTTCAACTGTGCCTGGGGTGATACTGGCCAAGGAAGGAACCCCAGATGCCACAGCCATGCTAAAGAAATCCCAGGAGAATTAATGTCAGGCTGCTTCCCTCCACCTTAGACCCCTGGGTGGCTCTGCAGGGTCGGGACACAAGGACCCCTCTCTGGGTGGGAATAGGGCCTGGCCAGGGGACAGGCTGAGCCGATAACCCCCTACTGCCCTTCCTGAGCAGAGGGAGCTGCAGATAAAAGCTCCACAGGCAGAGCAGGGCTCAGCTCCAGGCCTGGCTTGGGCTGATACCAGCCCCAAAGGGTGACCTCTCCCTTGGGCTCGGCTCAACCTCATGGACCGGCCAACTCTCCCTCTTTACCCAAATTTTCTCCACAAACAGCTCATATCACTCTGATTGACCCGGGTGATTGACCCCAGGCATGCCCTTCCCTGCTCCTGTTCAGGTTTGATCACACTTTGAGGAGAAAAAAAAATCTTGTTTATTATAAAACCTGCAGCAATGCTCAGACCGACTTGCAAACCCCTGCGAAAGCCTCCAGCATCGCAGGTTGGGAGGAGCTGGAGGGGGGGAAGCAGCTGCTTTGGGGATTATTAATGAGCAGCGAGTGATGGGAAAGGCGAGGATCAATTGAAACAAAGGAGTTCAATGGTAAAAAGAAACGTTTGCGGAGTAATGGGAGTCCATTTCTCCAGCCGACTGTCGGAAACGCATCCTGTTAAACATCCATCAATTATCCCAGCTTGCAAATGCATTAGAGTAATGAGGAATTATCCATCAAATACACTTAAAGCCAGTACCCCCCTCTGCCAGCCGCCCTGCAAAGAGCCACTTCAGGAAGGGAAAATAGCCTGAAGGTGGGTGGAAACTCAGGTAGGGGCAGCGAGGAGGCTCCGGGGCTGCATCCTCTGGAGTCTGGTCTAGTCCAGAAAATGCCTTCCCAGCTCCTGGGGCAACTGCCTCCTTCAGTACCAGTGCTGGTCTTCAGAGAGCTTTGATGACACTGGCCGGTGTCCCCCAGGGGCAGCCCAGGCACCTGCTCTGTGCCTCAGTTTCCCCACCCTGCCTGTAGCACTGCCTGGGGACACGCATGAGTTGTGTTCATGTCCTCATCATCTCTTCCTAGGAACAGAAGTAATGGTGAGTGTGGGGTGTGGTCTGGTAGCTAAATTCCCAGAAATCTGCCACCGCCTTCCCTTGAATCACCCACACCCTTTGCACCCTGGATGGCCTTAGGTTGTGAGAAGGAAAGGGGGGGGCAAAGGGTCTAGCAGCCCCTTGGGATGCCTATCTCTGGGCTGGACTGGGCTGGATGCACTGAGCAAAAAATAACAGGATCTGACAGACAGGATCCTGCTCTGCCATCAGTGGGAAGGGGGTCCTGGAGTTCCCAGTGCCCTGGCAGGGTCTGAGGGGTTGTGGGTCCTGTCCCTCTGTGTGCTGGGATGAGGGTTTGGAAAGCTGCCAGAGCACTGCAGGATTTGGGCAAACAGGAACATGAGGGATGTGACTTTGCACAGGAGGGACTCTGGGGTTGGTGGTCCTGGTTAACTAAAAGGGTTTGACCCCTTCAGTGCTGGATTTGGAATTGATCCAGGAGTTTTCCATCGCAGGTAATGCAACCTTGTGGCAACCCCCGAGTGGAGGTTTTGGTGTCCTGGTACGAGGGGACAGGGCTGGATTTATCAGGGCGTTCCCCCAGCAGCAGGATTTGGGGAGTCAGGACTGCTCTGTGGTGCTTAGGTGTGGATTCTCTGATGTCTGGTGCTGTGGTTGTGGGCAGGTCCTGCCTTTCCCTTTGTGTGTGAGGAAGACTGAGGAACAACTTTTTCTCCTGTCTGTACACCTGCCTGGTTCTTCTCAGCTCTGCAGGCACAGCTCAGGGTGAAGCTGGAAATGGCCAGCAGGTTCAAAAGTCCCTGTGAGGAGGCAGGAGGACAACCAGCACATCACAGTCTGCATTTCCAGAAGGAATGGGGGAAAAAAACAGCTCCTGAGATTCTCTTTCACAGGGCTGATATCTCCATCTCTCAAACCCTTCTGGCAGCCCTGTCCAGGCTCAGCAGTACCAGCCTGGGCTGGAAAACAGAGCACCCCTCAACCCATGGCTTCATGGCAAGCTGAGACTTCTTGGGGGAATGCTGAATCTGATAACAGTAACTGCCATTAGGTGTCACAAGAACATCAGGTCTTTGCTCTTCCTGGGAAGATGAGCAGTGGCATGGGACACGAGGCATGGGATGGTGAAGTGATCCTTGGGATGGCATCTTGGAGCCAGAGATGCCTCAGGCAGGAAAGATGCATTTCCCTCGAAGTACCAACAGCTCATGTTCTTCACAATGCCACTGCCAGCCCAGGAGGTCACCATGCTGCCCTCTACCACTGACTGGCTGATTCCTTCCCTATCACCTCCTGAGTCTCTTGCCCTGGCACTGGGGACAGGCAGGAGGTGCCACCAGGTTCCTGCTGTCCCACACTTGTCCCTTCAATAACCTCCTGTATTTTATTGCACAGAAGCAAAGGCAGCAGCTGCTCTCGAGGAAGTGGCTGGTGCCTCTCTCAGCATCACAGCTCCCACTTGCAGCCAGTGGCCTCCCAGTATCCTCTCAGTGCCCAGGAGAAGCCCAGTTTCTTCCAGTTCAGGATGTATCCAGCTGTGGAGGCTGTGATGGCACAGGTGAGCAGGCTGTGGGTGCCCAGCTACAGGGGGATGGATGCTCCTGGGATTCTCCCTCTTGGCCCCATGCCACCTCCCACTGCCCCACATGAGGGCCAGGTGCCATGCTTAGATAATCTTCCAGGAATTTGCCGTTCTTCCCCCAAATGCCATTTCCCTCTTTAATTTTGCAACATGACCTGAAACAAAGCAGCGTCCTCGATAAGACACCACTGGGAAAAGCCTTTCTCTCCTCTGCAACGCCTGGCACGAAGCTGCGGTGAGCTGATAAAGCCAAAAACACCGGCTTCCCTGGGGGAAGGAGCGGAGCAGGAGCCGTACCCGGGATCATCTCTCCCCCTTCCCTCCCACCGGCTGGAGGGGACGGAGGTGGCCGAGCGGGAGAGCCCCGAGCCCTGGGCTGGGACGGCTTCCCGGCCCTGGGTGACCTCCCAGCATCACGTCATCTCTTCCCTCTCGGAGAGGCTGAGTTCATGTCTGGCCTCCCCGGAGCTGGGCACTGCTCCTGGGCTGCCTGCCCCGTCCCGTGCCCAGATACGGGGCGATGGGCACCACCGCAGCGTCCGGATCTCAGCTGGCTCCACACCCTGGGTGCGCGCTGCATCTCCCCTGAGCACCTCTGCGAGATGTAGCGGGGTGTCCGGGGCACTGTGCATCCCAAAACCCGCGGTGCAGCACCCGCAGCCTCCAGTCGCCAGCGGCCCGGAGGCTCGGCGAGGGGCTGGCGGCGTGGGGATGCTTTGCCGGTGACTCACAGCATTCCTCGCAGGTCAGCGGCGGCCGGAGGACACCCCGACAGCCCTCGCCGCCCCTGGCCTCTGCCTGAACTCCGCTGGCAAAGCAAACCTCTCTCCCCGCCCGCCCCCCCTACCCTGCTCCAGATGCCGGGGGTCCTCGGCCCCGCAGCTGCACAGGGCAGGGGGAAGCAGAGGGGTCCCCCCAGGTGGCCCCGGGTGAGGATGGGGACAGGGGACAGAGAGCTCCTGTGAGTATTCATGCTGGCAAACTGACCTCTCCGTGGCCTGGATGTTTCCTTCCCTGCCAGTTCTGCAGAACCCCGAAGAGGAACGGGCTTGCCACAAACACTCCCAATGAAGCCCCAACTCCCAGCACTCCCCAAGCCCTGCCCAGCTCTGTGCCTCAGTTTCCCCTTGTTGAGGTGAGGAGAATCGGTGCTGACCCGTCCGATGCACAGAGATAACAGGGTTCCCATTGCGTTTCTGGGAACATCCCAGCCCATTTACTGCTCGGATTTCTCCCCACCCAAAACATTTCCCTTTATCTTTCCAACTTGAGCCCTTTGAATCTGCTGGGAACCCTCGGGGTGCTCCCGTCAGCACAACCTTAGGTCTTGCTGCATCCCACCATCCCCAGCCATCCATGTTACATGTCACGAGTGGGTCTTTGCTGCTGCAGGAACCCCTTCCCAGCCGGGACCGGGACCAGGGCAGGATGAGTGCAGAGGAGCAGAGCTGGTGGCAGAGAAGTGGCCCTGCAGCACGTGAGCCCCTGCCGTGGCTGTGTCCCATGTCCCGCCGGCTGCCCGGTGCTCAGCACACAGGAATGCTGTGAGCTTGCAAAGTGGTTTCAGCGAGACGTTATCTAATGGAGGAGGAGGGTGGATTAAACCAAACCCACAGCACCGGCTTTCAATTAAACCAAGTGAATTTACAGGCTTCTCCTGACACAGTAAACACACACTGATGGGGTCCCGACCTGGCATTTCCTCTTAGTGCCCTGGCAGGCAAAGGGAGCACCATCCTGTGCATGCTTATCTTGTGGCAGTGAGGAATGCTCTGTGCTCTGCATTATTCACCACCAGGCAAAGGGCAGGGAAATGTGGGTGATGGTGCGGTGGGCACTGTGCCCCAGAGCTGTCCCATCTCGGGGCACCTGGGCTGCGGGTATGAGGGAGTGGTGAGGGGAGAAATGGAAACCTGGGAGAAGAAACAGCCCTGTAGCATCCACTGTATGGGACTGATGCAGTCCCGGGGCTCTGGGTAGTGCAGTAGTACCCTGGGATGGAGGATGCTGTGGTCCCATGGGTGGGTGATGCTCACTGGTCTTCCCCCAGAGCTCCCCTCCGTGTCCCCGCATCAATCCTGCCATCTCCATGCCTCAGTTTCCCCCAGAGCAGGGAAGGGTGCTGGCTTTCTGGGTGTGGTGGCAGAAGGGTGAGCTAGGCGAGTTGGATGAGCCAAGAGAAGATCTTGCAACTGGGGCCAGGAGCATCCCAGTGACACTACAGAGCAGGGCTGGGTGCAAGGTGCACCCACACGTGTGCCAGGACATGCCTGGCACCCACTGCCAGCAGCCTGGCCCTGCCCAGCCACCTCTGCCACCTCAAACAGGGGAGTCAGCAGCTGCCCCTCATCCCTCACCCCACAGCAAAGGGATCTGGCGGGGCCAGGATGGTGCATCCTGCCCTGCTGGGGACACAAGGCCCCCTGAGCCCTTTTGGCCGTGATGGAGGAGACCTGGGTGTGTGCTGATCCCTGGCTGTGAGGGATGAGGCCGTGGTACCCAGGTGGGTGGCAGAGGGAGGGGCACAGCCTCCCAGCCCTGCCATGCCACAGCAGCACCCACACCCCGGATGCAGGCACCTGGCCAGGAGCGTGATGGAGGAGCCTGGCAGGGCCACTGGGGTGACGTCCTGGCACAGCTGCTGACGTCTGATGGAGGGAAAAGCCCTCCCTAGAGCAAATAACCATCCAGGCTGTGCAAACCCAGGTTGGTGGGTGTCTCTGGGCAGGTATCTGGGTCCCATCTGGCCGCTGTTTACCTGCCCGTTGGAATCCACCCTGCAAACTTCCTCCTTGGATGGCCCAGATAAGGACAAGGAGCTGTGTTTGGCCATGCACTGGCCTTGCAGAGAGGACCCTGGAAAGCCAGATCCTGAGTTGCGTGTCCTGGGGGGGATGGCAATTCTCTGGGGATGCCTTTGCCCCTACACAGGGCAGGGCAGATGGATCCCAATGGGGTGGATGGATGGATGGATGGCCAGTCCCTGCTGGGTCCCTAAGCCCAGGGCCAACCCTGCTGGCACCAGTCTGGGTCTAAGTAGCCCCTGGAGCTGTAAATCTGGAGGGAGCAGGCTGGGCTGCTGGGTGCTCTTCCAGGAGGGCTAAGGCAGGTCAAGGAATTTCTATCACTGCCTCAGTTTCCCCCTCAGCCAGGCTCTCCTGTCCCTCCCTGACCTGCGGCAGTGGCTGCTGTGGCGTGCAGGGACCTGTCACCATGCAGGGAGGGGTGCTGGGTATGCCTGACTCAGGCAGGACCCTGCCTGCCATTCCCTGCCACCCACTTCAAATCCACAGGGATTGCTCAGCCCCTCAGTGCCAACAGGAGTCACCAGCTGCTCTGCCCCAGGCACAGGAGGACCAAGAAACCTCCAAGTTACTCCTGTCCCATCCCACACCTTGCACTGAAGTCCTACATCAACCCCAGGGCACAGGGGGATCAGCGAGTGCATGGCCACATGTGCAGCCCCCATGGTTCAGCACTGCTGCACCTACCAGGCCTTTCTTGGATGCTCCCAAGGAGAAGGACCTCCTCACTTCCCTGCTCCAAGCTTTGCAAAGAGGGTTTCCAGTACAGCCCTCGCTACTCGGATGGAGGGATGGATGGATGGATGGATGGATGGATGGATGGATGGATGGATGGATGGATGGATGGATGGAGAGGGGGGCTGAGACCTGACACACTTCATTACGCCCTACAGTGAAACATATTCATGCTGTCACTCTTTTTGAATTTCCATTGCTTGGGGCTATGTTCTCACCTCTAGAGAGGGGGAAAACTGAGGGGGCAAGCAGGGCAGTGGGAGCTGGGCGGGAAGGACGGTGACAGAGCGAGGAACAAGCCCAGCCCCACGCTGGTGTTGTGAAAGCAGTTGTGAAAGCAGCTGGTTATCAGAGCACGGGCGTCATGCTTAGAGCGGGCGGCTTCCAGGAAAGGAAGGAAGTGTGGGGTCACCCAGACCCGCTGCCACCCTTTTCCAGCAAACAGCCCAGGCCTGCTGATAATGGGTAACTGGCCACCCAGGAATTCAGGGCTACCAGCCACATGTGCTGCCTGAAATGTGGGATTTCCCCCATTTCCTCCCCCACAAAAAAAAAAAAAGCACGGTGCTGGGGCAGCAATGGATGGTGCAACACCTCCCAGGACTTGTGCAGGGTATAGAGCAGCACCACACTTCAGCAGTGCTCCAGTTCTACCCCAGTGACTTTTCCTGGTAGGAACTGGGAGTCACTGGGCTGGGTGTGCTCCAGTGCTGTGCCAGGGGGTGTGGAAAGGTGTTCAGAAATCTGTTTCCTGCTGGGCTGTCCAGGCATGAGGGGGGTAACCCCAGTGCAAGGTTGAACTAGGATGTGGGGTGCAATGGGGAGCAGCTGCTCCCATATGCCTGGTCCTCTTCCAACACTTCTCACTGGACACTGGCCCAGAGGCTGGCAAACCAGCAGGACATCGGGCAGTCCCACCAAACTAATGGGGCCCTGGAACAGCACCAAGGCCAGATCTGACCCACTGACACCGTCCTGCCGTGCAAAGTGGCCCAGGAGGGAGCCAGGACAGGAGCCTGGAGCCTGCTCCTCTCTGATACCGGGAATAATTACGTGATTATGTGATTTGGAAGTAAAGTGCAGATTAATCTCTGATCTTGTTAGTCCATTTTTTACCATCTGCTTTGTGCAGGCAGGAGAAGCCCTCACCCTGCAGCACAGACAGGGAAAGGTGGTGGGAGCCCCTGGGGAGAGACAAGTCCCACAGGCAGTGGGTGCTTTAGGAAATGGGTGGATCCTGAGCACATCAGGACAAGCAGATGCCACCCGAGGCACCAGCTGTCACCCACAGCTGCCCGCCCCAGCCCCGATTCCTGGAAGCCAGACTGGATCCGGCTTGGCGTGGGGCAGGGCTGTGCTGGGACTCCTCCTTTGGCCAACAAGGACAAGCGACAGTGATGACAAGGATGGCCCTGGGGGTCCGCTGGGAGGGAGATGATAGTTCAAGCCACCGGGAGAGGTTTATTATCGTCCACGTGGGATAGAGATAGAGAGACAGGACTGAGGGCATGAAGGGGGTCTGTGGCAGAGGAGAGGATGGCCCCACATCTCTTGGCGGCTTTGGGGCCCCCATCTCCTCCACTCTAGAGTTTTTTGCTAAGCAGGGAGGGCAATATCTGCCTTTTATTATGCTCCTTCCAAGAGAGTTTGTCCTGCTTCAGCGGCTTGAGTGCAGCATCAGGGAAGAGCCCAGTCTGCAGGGTTTAATGGGGGGGGGGGCTGGGTTTCCATCATGATCTCTCCAGGCTGGGGGCAACACCTCGCCCAGATGCCTCCAGCACCCACAGCTCCCTAGGGTGACGTTTGGACAGTGACTGGTTCCCAGGAACCTCCGTGTCCCCAGCTGGGCTGAGCCACCAGCACTGAAAAACGGTACCTGTGTGTCATGGGCACTGTGGGGTGCGGGGGTGCCCCTTCACTCACTCCATCCCCTTCGGGTGTGGGGGGTCCCAGCGACCTGCTGAGCTGCACAAGGGGACGAAGGCCAAACCTAATTGCCCACCGCCCATCCCGGGGGTCACCACTGTGACCTGTCCAGCCCGTCTCCACATCGTCCACCCCCACGTGGCAATTCAGCCTCCTCCAGCTCGGAAACAGCATCCGTCCCTGCAGGAGCCCCCCGGGAGCCTCCTCTTTTCCAGCCACGGACAAACCCCTTTCCCCGCTCGCCCCACGCGCTCCCCGGCCGCGTGTCGGCGAAGGCCCGGGAAAAGATGAAAGGGATTTCCCGGCTGACCTCCTCACCCCGCACTATTTGCACCTCCTTTCCCGCACGCAGACAGGCATTTTTCCCATGCTCAGGGGGTCAGCGCCCTCCCTGCACTCCAGGACGGAGCAATGCCAGGAATGTACCTGGGAATAGGCAGGGTTTTGCAGGGCGGAGGGGAAAGAGAAGAGCTGAATACTTCTCTTGTCAGCCACCAAAATCCTTTTTATAACCTTTAAAGGGTGCTTTTCTCATGCAAATGCTCTGCAGGAAGAAACCTGTTAAGCTGGGGCAGGTGGGGGTCTGGATTCAGCCTGAGCCTCAGGCATAGATGTATTTTGTGTCCCAAAGTGGTGTCACCGGGACAGATTCTGAGTCCCTAAGCACGGTCAGGGGGTTTGCCTGGGTCTGGGGTCTCCCCCAGAGTAGCCAACAGTGCAGGTGCACCCGCTCAGCCTCTCTAAACAGGAGGCTAAGTGGGTCTTCAGCCACATCTTCTCTGTCTTGAAGAACTTTTTCTGCCCTTTCATCCCCTTTTTGGGGTGGAAAAAGCCCATCTCCCCCCCCTCCAGCCCCACAGGGGCTCCAAGCCTCCCTGTGCCCCAGTTTCCCTGGGGTAAATCAGGGAGAACAGCCTATCCCTAGCACAAACGCCCTGGAAGGGGAGCCCAGTTGCCCAGAGCACGTGCCAGTGTCTCTGCCAGCATCCCGAGGTGGGCAGACAGGTCAGATTCTGCAGCTTCCCTGGGCCCAGCCTGGGGCTGCACTTCCACCCTGCACTGTCCCTTCCCCACTGTCCTGACAGAGGTGGAGGACAATATGGAATAACACAGGAGGACTGTGTTCCCCTTCGTTCCTTCCTACCTTGACCTTGGGTCACCCAAAACAGCAGCACTGTCACCCAGTAGGGTACAAGCCCCATGCCTGGGCACAGCACTCAGATGGTGCCCTTGCACAGAGCCCTTTGTCTCCGTGCCCACTCCCCACTCCTCGTGCCTCCTCTTCCTGCCCCTTCTCCCCAGTCACCTAGTGGGTGACACAAGCCCTCACAGACAGGCAGATTTTCCTGCCTGTGCACAGGGATGATCCGGGTGTTTGCAACTCCACAAGGACAGAAGGATGGGAAATTTCTTGGGGCCACGGGAGGACACAGCAGGGAAGCCTGGCCAGGCACCCCAGGACACAGCCCGTGTCGGGGGGACCAGTTGCTGGGACCACACTGCTGTTGGGGGGGAAGCACTCAGGGGCTGGGGGTGATCACCCCGCTTTGCTCTCTGGGGTGGGGATGTGGGTGACAAACATTCCGGGGTCCCCACTGTCACCCCAAAGCATCCCGCTTTCCCCTCTTGCTCGGTAAGAGGGTTTGCTTGTAAACAGCAGCCCCTGGATAACACTTCTAATCCCTCTCCTCTTGGCTATTATTCATCCCCAGCTAACCTTAAAGCCTCCCCCTTTTTCTCTGCAAGGCACCCCCAGAGCAGAGGAAATTCCTCAGCCCTGACGTGATGTGAAACACGAGCGGCTCGGCCCCGGCCGCCCCCTTCCCTGCCCCAACCTNCCAACCACCCTTTTCTGCTTGAGACATTGTAACCCGAGAGGCTGGAAATGCAGCTCCTTTCATCTTCCATTTCCCACATCCTGAGAGTCTGGGGAGAAGGAGCCCACCCAGATGATGGAATCCCAAATATGTGGCTCCTTCCACCTCCCCGGTCCCCTCCGCCGCCCCCCGTGAGGCTCCATTCACAAAGCAGATTAGCCATGCTGCCGCCTCCCCGCACACCTCGCCTCCAAAAGCCCGCGAAAAAGCCAACATTAAAAAAAAATAAAAAATTAGTAACAAGAAATCCCCGCAGTTGCTCCTCCCAGGCAGCAAGATGGGGCCCCGCACCTCCTGCCCAGTTCGCAGGTTTCATCGCCTTCCTAAATTGGTGGAAATTGGCACCCTAAGACCCAGAACTGGGTGATGGTTTAAAGGAGTTTTGGGGTGCTCCAAAAAGTGAGGGGCTTTTTTCTTCCTGTCCTTCGTGTGATTTCAGCCCTAGGACGGGGTGTGTAGTTCCCAAGCTGTCACAGCAGTGTTGGGGTCTCAAATGGATCTGGGGAGAGTGCAAGGATGGGAGGGGACCCCAAGGAGGAGGAGAGGGGAAGCAGCACCCAGACAGCACCCCGTGGCTGTACTGCCAGCCAGCACTTATGATCCCAATCCACGGATCCTCTCCCTGAGAGGAGAGACCAGCACCTCCTCAGCCCCCACTGGAGCTTCCGTGCACCCCGGGATCAGCCACATCCTGCAGGGATGCCCATCACCTGCATTGCCAGGACGCTGGGGAATGCACACATACATTATGGCATTTTCAAACTCACTGGTGAGACCTCAGGGCAGCTTCTTGTGGCCGTAGAGGTGACTTTGAGATAGTGATGGCACATTGGGGGTGTTCCAACTGTGGCACCCACTGCCTGACCAAGGCCAGTTCCTGCTTCCTGGCGGGGCAGGCAGGGATTGCTCACTGTGTGTAGGTGGGAACTGTGCTTCCTGACTGTCCTCACCTCTCCCTCCTCCGGGTTCTCACTGCCAGGCTGGGACAAGCCCTGGGTGGGCAAAAAAAGCTTCGCCCTCTCCTTTATGGGAGAGTGAGACATTGCTGAGATGCCTCGAATCCCTTTTTTCATGCCTCCAGCAGGAAGCAAGGGGAGGTGGAAAGGGCCGTGCCCCTGTCTGAGCATCAGGGAGAGGTGAGCAAGGTCTCAGGCTTTCCCCTGCTTTTCCCTGCTTTGCCCCACGCCCTGGGCCAGCCGGTTCTGCGGGCGACCGAGCCCGAGCCGGGGGAGCCACGGGCAGACTCCGCCAAGGTCACGCAATGACTCAAAGCTCCTGGTGGAAAAGCGCAGCCCTTGTGTGTCACGGCGTTAATGGTCCCTCCCTCCTCCCGCCGTGGGATGCTCGTGGGGCTGATATGGGTTGTGCTCCTGGCACTGACCTTGCTGTTTGTGTTTCAGGACATCAGTAGAAACCTGGATTTTAACCCTTCACCCCAGGGGCTCCTGGGCGACAAATCGCCGCTCTCTCCCCGCTGGCTATCGCCCTGACCCTCCCCATTTTCACCTATTTGCTAATTGTGCTGGAGGGGAAGGAGAGGGGGAGGAAATACAAAAAGTAAACTGCGAAAGCAACACTGCAGCTCCAAGGGCCCAGCACAGCAATCAAGCGATAAAGCACTAATTAAGCCTGATTATCATGCAAGGCAGCCCCGGTTAGACTGGAATGCCGCTGAAGAGCCTGAAAGCTGCCGGGATTGTTTGCAGGGCTCAGAACTGATCTTTTGATGTCTGCTGAGAGCTCCCCTTCCCCAGACCTGCCACCAGCTCTATGTGCCACCCCAGGGTCCTGTTTGCCCCCAGGCACGGTCCCGATAAGGTTTTTCCTCCTTGCAAGCTCTGTGTAGTCCCCTCTGGCCTGCAAACTGCTCCCCGGGGGCTCACATCAACGATTGGGTTTGTCCCAGAGGTGGAAAGAGGCGGGCCTGGCCAGGGCAGGACCTGCAGGACCTCCCTGTGTCCATGAGGCAAGGTGTTCTTGTGGATGTGGGACGCTCTCCTGCACTTGCCATTCCAGAGGAAGAGGGTTGGGAAATGATCTCTAGGGACGAGGGCTAAGTGGGTAGCAAGCAGGGTGGGGTTTGTGAGCAGGATGGTGAGTACATGGGATGGGCTTAGAGGAAAAAGTGGCTCCTTGCCCTGATTTGGGGTCACCTGGGGGACAGGGATGTATCTGGGTGTGTTATTCTGGAAAGATGGATATGGCCGGGAAGTGTGGAGCACCTCCCTGCTCCACACAGGCAGGGCATGGAGCAATCTCTCCCCATCACCTCCAAGACGGGGGTTTTCCCCAATCCAGAGGGGACACAACCCTTCCGTGCCGGCAGGAAGAGACGGACACTGACTCAGCCTGCTGGGGAAACGAGCAGTTGGGCAGGTTTACGCACGAGGATGATTTTGGCCCCAGATCATCCAGGTTGCAAGACACGCTGCTGCCTTCGACGCTAATGAGCAGGTTTGGGCAGAGTCAGGACGAGGCTGAGGCTCCTGAGGAACCAGGGCCAGGCAGCCCCCAGGAAAGCCCGGCTGCTCCGGGCGAGCCCTGTTTGTCAACAGGTTTCCAGGGCAGCCCCTTCGGTGTCTTTCATCATCCTGGCAAAGAATTTGATAATGAGTTTGGGGCCAGATGCTAAGTCACCTCATCCCACGGCTGAGCACCGACTGGCAGAACCAGTTGTCCCAAATATGCCCAGGCACAGGGTGGAAATATGGCAGGAGAAAGGCGCTGCCCGCCCCTCTCCTCCAACCTCAGCTTGCATCACCCCAAATAATAACAATATATGATAAAATATTGAAAAAATAAAAATTTTCTTAAACAAAAAGGGATGGAGGTGCTGCATCAGATTCTCTACACTTTTCCCTAAATAAAAACGCCACTTTGTGGGTAAAGCCCAAGGTAAGGTTTTTCAGTTTTCAGCTGTCTCAGCCCCTGAAACAGGATGTCCCATGGTCTGGGTAAATCCAAAGCAGCAGCGCTGGGGAGTCCTTCCCGGCCGGAGCAAGGGCTGAGCCACAGCTCCGCATCCCAATTTGGGGAGTGAATCCTGGTTGTGTTTTATCTTTTTGTTTTAGTACTAAAGTGGCCGGGATCTCACCAGCATTTCCAGTAAACTCCCTTCGATTTCAAGCAATTCATCCCACAGCTATGTGTGGGATGCTGGGAACTCCTCGGTCTTTCTCGGGAGCGGGGAGCCCAGATGGGCTTCGTCTGGAATAATTCGGCTCCCGGTGGCTGGAGCTCTTTGCTCTAAATGCTAATAGAGTGAGTAATCAGAGATCTCCATCCAGTAAATTATTTATCTTATCTCTGGAACTCGGGGAGGCATCTCAGCCAGCGACTTCTGCGGAAAAAGAAAAGAGGGAGGGAGAAATTAAAAAAAAAAAAAAAAGAGCTGTTAGTCAAGAGTCCGCAGCTGGAAGGGCCACATGGCCACTTTTACAGGAAAGGGGAAAAGTTCAGACTCTAGTTGACCCGTGGGGAAGTAACGGCGGCGCGTGGCGAGCGGGCGGGATGCCGAGCACCCCGGGAAGGCGCGAGATTCCCGGGAAAAAAATAATGAAATGAAGCAGCTATTAAAGAAAAAAAAAAAAAATTAAAAAAAGGTGACTTTTGGCGCGGGAGGACGAGGAGCTCCGCGATTCCCGCTGCACCAGGAGCGGGACGGGCTGGCATCGGGATTGGGACCGGGATCAGGATCGGGACCGTGATCGGGACCGGGACCGGGACCGGGACCGGGATCGGGACAGGGATCGGGATCGGGATCGGGATCGGGATCAGGATCGGGACCGGGATCAGGATCGGGNACCGGGGGCGGGACCGGGATCAGGGTCGGGACAGGGGCCGGGACCGGGACCGGGACCGGGACGGGCGGGCACCGGGACCCGCGCGGCGCCCCCGCCAGGCTCGCTCGCTATTGGCTGAGGGGGTACAAGGGGCGGGGCTCTGCGCCTCGGCCCCGCCCCCCGGGCGGCCCAGCCCCGCCCCCGGGCC
>VXBA01006016.1:512342-631088 GCA_013399895.1 Serilophus lunatus
TGGGCGCCGAGCTCATCCCGCCGCTCGCTTTGGCTCGCAGGTGGCGATCAAACGCGTGGCCCGCGACCGCATCTCGCAGTGGGGCGAGCTGGTGAGTTACCGGGGTCGGCGGGAGAACGCGGGGCGTGACGGAGGGGATGAGCCCAGGACAGGGAGGGGGAAACCGGGACAGCGCGGGGGGAGCGGGTGTGGGGTCACCGGGGGACGCGGAGCATCGCGGGCCGGGGAATACCCAGCACCAGTGAAGCGAGCAGGGAAACACTGGAGCTTGCCCTGGGCGGGGGGATGCCCAGGAGCGGTGGGAGCGGGCAGGGGGACACGGGAGAAGCCCAACACCGGCGGAGCTGAGTAGGAGGGCACCGGAGCTTGCCGTGGACGGGGGATACCGGTGCAGTCTCAGCCCCGCTGACGGCAGCGTGGTCCCCCCGCAGCCCAGCGGCAGCCGTGTGCCCCTGGAGATCGTGCTCCTGAACAAGGTGGGCTCCGGCTTCCACGGCGTCATCCAGCTCCTGGACTGGTTCGAGCTCCCGGACAGCTTCGTGGTGGTGATGGAGCGTCCGGAGCCGTCGCAGGACCTCTTTGACTTCATCACGGAGAGGGGGTTCCTGCCCGAGGAGATGGCGCGGGGGCTGTTCCGGCAGGTGCTGGAGGCCGTGCGGCACTGCAACAACTGCGGCGTCCTGCACCGCGACATCAAGGACGAGAACATCCTCCTCGACCTGGCCACCGGAGAGCTCAAGCTCATCGACTTCGGCTCCGGCACCTTCCTCAAGGACACAATCTACACCCAGTTTGATGGTAAGCCCACACCCCGGTGACATTCTCGGTTCTGGGCAGTACACGGCCGGGCTACGGAGATTCCCCGTTTGCTGGCGGCGGGGGGGGGACGGGATTAAATTCTGCAGCCGCTGCCAAGTTGCTGTTTGGCACGGGGCGGATGTTGTGAAACGGGAGCCGGCTCCCGGCCCTGCTGACAAGCCTCCGTCACCCCCCCTGGCTCAGGATGGGGCGGGAGGAGCCAGCGTGACAAAAACACTCCGTGGAGGGGGGGTTGCAATGGGGGGTTTGCAAAACTCGAGCACCGGGCCGGTTTGGTTTGCAGGTGCGGAAAGGCTGGGGCTGCTCCGCTGCCCTTGTTTGCTTTGGTTTATGCTTTTTTTTTTTGGCCATTGCGGGGGTGCGGGGGGGGAAAGGCGTGGTTTTTTCCCCACCCGTGGGTGGGTTTTTTCCTCGCATGTAACGGCCGGGCCTTCCCCGGGCCCTGCTGCCCTCTTCCGGCACCGGCGCCTTCCTTTTACAACCCAAAGTTTGTAAACAAGAGTCACGTGCTGGCGGGAAGGCGGCGGGTCACGCCTGTGCCAGCGCTGCCGAGGGATGCTCGGGATGCAAAGGGCTCAACGAGCTCCCGTCTCCCGCAGGAACACGGGTGTACAGCCCACCCGAGTGGATCCGCTTCCACCGCTACCACGGCCATTCAGCCACCATCTGGTCCCTGGGTGTCCTGCTCTACAATATGGTCTGTGGGGACGTGCCCTTTGAGCAGGACGAGGACATCATCCGGGGACAGCTCTTCTTCCGACGGCGGGTCTCGCTAGGTGGGTACCCAGCTTTGTGGTTTTGGGACGCTGCAGTGGGAACGTGAGCATCCCTGTGCAGGGGGCTGATCTCCCGTGGTTGGCTGGAAGAGGGGGCACATGCCTTGCTATCCTGCTCTCTCCCAAACAGGATGGATGGGGAGGTTTGGGTGCAGCTCAGAACACCCCCTGCATGGCCTGGGCACTGCAGGCAGCAGGACAGGGTAGACAGGAGCCTGCTCCCACTGACCAGTGGTTTCTGGTTTCTCCCCTCAGAATGCCAACACCTCATCAGATGGTGTTTATCCATGCGCCCCTCGGACAGGCCCTCGTTGGAAGACATTTTCAACCATTCTTGGCTGCAGGACATTCACCTGGAACCAGCAGAGATCCACCTGCACAGTTTGATCCAGGAGCCCGACAAGTAACAGCTCCATGAAGCTCCTGGTCATAAGAAGCAAAGAAAACCAGACTTTTTCAGCATGACCGTAGCACTGAGCAGAGCTCCTCAGATGGGAACACACACATCTTGTCCTGGAGCTGGGCTGGAGTCCTGGTCTTCCAAGCTCTGATGGCCATCATCCAAGCCAGCTGTCCTGGGCTCCATCTGAATGACCCTGTCTCATTTGAGGTTTTGCCAGTAATTTTTTTGGGGGGGAGGGTTTGGTTCTGGTTTTGGAAGCTCTCAAGTGTCACCTTGACCTGCTGAATTGGGGACAGCGAGAGGATCAGAAGAGACCTGATGCAAGAAAAGCTTCAACAGGGGAAAACTGATTTTGGGGAGTGCAGGGTGTGTGCTGAGTGACTGTCCCTTCTCGCTGTCCCTGTGCTCGAGTGCCTTCCATTGCCATCTGGGCTGTGCTGGAGGAAAGACTTGACATTTCCTACAGTGCTGCTGCTTTTCCAAGACTCACCTGGGCCTATAATTCCTTTTACCTTTTCAAAAAGAAAACGGGTTGGAAGACACTTGGGAGCCAAGTGGGTGATGCCTTGCCTCCTGTGCCTCCATCCCACATGGATTTTTCTGGGGTTCTTTGCTTCTCTGTGCCCTCATGAATGCACAAACAATGCAAACCAACAGCTGTAAATGTGTACATAGTTCTCTACAGGAGCAAAGCTTGATGTACAGTTGTGAATAGTGATAACATTTTGCCTTTTTTCTGGTTTCTTGTTTTTAATTTATTTTCATGAATTTGTTGTTTGGTTTTTTTTAAAGGAAGAGTCCTAGCCGCTAGGATAACTTATTTATTTATTTATAATATGGGTTTCCAACCCATGCCTTGCTTCTACAGCTGCTGATCCCCCGGTTTTCCATTCGGGTTTTCCCTCCCGTGTCTGTTCCATGTCCACCCCTGGGCCCGTCGTGTTTCTGTTGGATGTCTGGCTGCTGCTCCCCAGCTCTCTGTGTACATAGTTCTAGGTGCTGTTGTTTCCTTGCCACGTGCAGATCTCAGTTTGCAGATGAGTTTTGGTTTTCTCCACGGGTGTTTGGGGCTGGGGAGGGGGGATCTGGCCCGGGCTGTCTGAACTGTCCAGTCTGTACCTGTAACCAAGTGTGTAGCCGGCGGGGTTTGTTAATAGTTCATATTGTACAGGGGAATTGAGAAATCTTATTTTTTTTATGCGGTTTTAAATAAAAACAAAACACTTCATATGATGGAGACATTCCTTTGTTGTGGGAGGGTGGATGAAGGATGCCGTGTGTGGGGTACCAGCGACCACACCGTGGCTACTCCAGGGACTGACAGCTTGTCTCCAGCCAGCCTAATTCCAAAGTGTTAACCAGGACGAGGCAGCCAAAAGCACCGTGGAGACAGTCGGATCCATCCCTCCACGGGGTGTTTCCAGCACCGCCTGCTCCTGGCAGCTCTCCTGGGAGAGATCAAAGAGGTGCAGAGCCCTTTTCGTTCCCATTCATCGGCAGGCTGGTGCAGAGCATGTGCTGGGGATGGCGAGTAAACAAACATCAAAGCCACCTTACGAAACGCCGGATGTTGTCGGCCAAATGAAATTTTGGTAAGGCAGATCCTGTTGCTCCGGCTCTGTTGGGTGTTGCGTGCTGGTGGGTGCAGGAAGCCACCCGTGGGCTGTCCCCACCTCCGGCTCAGCCACGGCCAACGCGGAGCAGAGGAAGCTGATCTTCAGATTACGAGAATTCGGTCGCTCTCAGCCAGCAGCGGTCGAGCTTTTGCCCTCCAAACTGTCAAGCTCCACTTCCAGCCCTGCAGCGCTTCGGGGATGTTGGTTTGGTTGGGTTGGGGTTTTTTGTTATCTTGGAATTTTTTTTCATGAATGTGCTGAATTTTGAAGCCCTGTTCTGTGTGACCTCCTGCAGCACCTGCTGTGGTTTGCACGGGGCTGTGTCTCCTCCAAGGACGGGGCACCTTTCCCTTTCTGCAGGTGACTTTGCAAGTCTCCCAGCCAGATCTGACACAACAGGATTCTCCTTTCCTTGGCTTGCTGCAGGTCTTTCTTGCTTAATACCTCCATGCCCTTTTCCCTGGCTCACTCCAGGCTTGCCAGCTCCACTATCAAAGGGAACAGGGAGTCACAAGGGGGTCTTGCAGCCACATCCCAGCCTAGAGGAGTGACCTGGTGTCACCCCTGTCCCTCTGCCTTCACCAGAAAGTGTTAAATTGCTTTGTTTGTTTTGCTTTTTATTCTTTTAGTTGTTTGTTTTTTCTATTTCACTCAGCTGCATCTTTCATCTCCCTGAGGCTGCTCAAAGCAGGAAACACTGCTCCAAACACCTTCAAAGTTTAGGCCTATTTTGAGATGTGGTTTGTATTTACCCTCCTCTCTCTCTTTTCCCCCAGACCATCCGGGAAGCTGCTCTTACACGAACACAAACCTCCCCACCACACCTCCTGCTACTCTGCAGAGCCTGAGCCCCTCAGGTGGCCACTGTGCCCCCCCAGCACCACCGAAACACTATCACAGCCACGCCAGCACAGGCTGAGCCCGTCCCACCCTTCCCGTAAACGCTCCCCGACTGTTGCGGTGTTTCTTAGAAAACTCTGCAGAAAGGCTGAGCAGGTCCTGCCTGGGGCTGGGTGCTCACAGTCACTCTGCTTCCATCTGTCCTCGGTGATTTTGTCACTGCTGGGGCTGGTGCTGCAGGAGGGGGATGGTGCTGTGTCCCCCTGGAAAGATCCCGCTGGTGGGTACTGTCCTATCCTGCTGATCCAAGGGTCGGGTGTTGGATTGGGGGTGTGTTTGATCCCCAGTGCACCAACCTTCCTGAGGAGTAATAGCTTCATGAGACGAAGAGCCACCAGATTCATATCCCAGACCTCTTTGGAATAGGATCAGGGTGTGTTTGGCTCGATGTGCACCAATGTTCCTGAGTCCTAATACCTTCATGAGACCAAGGTCCACCAGATTGGTGTCCCAGGCCTCTGCCTCAGCGAAAGGACCATGGGAGATGTGATGGGAGGCTCAAAGATTGGCACTCACAGCATCAGCTGCCTGTTCTGCACTCCAGGTTGCCCATCACCATCACACCGTGGCACAGGCACTGCACACAGGGCCTGGAGAAAAGCAAAAAGCCTTTTCATCCCTTATTTTTAATCAGTGGGGGATGTTCCCTGTGACTTGGGGCCATCAGCTATGAAAGCAGAAAACAGGAGTTATCCACTGGGAAGCAGCTCAGAGCTTTCCCACTTCCCTTTCACAAATTTTTCCTGCTCCCTGGAGTCAGCAGACAAAGCACCCACAATGCAGAAATCAGAGAAACGATGAATTAGGACCAGGATGAGATTTCAGGCCGCTGGACCTCCCATTCTGGGAGCACTGGAGTCCCATAGATGACAGAGGACTTACGAAGGGCCAGCACTCATCACACCTGTACCTTCCTGTACACATCCATCCCCAGCTAAGGTGCTGAATGATGCTGGAAGGACAGGTCAGGGGAGCCTGGAGCCACAGCAAAAGGGATATTTATATTTTCCATGTCCCTTTCTGGGAATGGCAGATGAGCAATAGCCAAACATCAGCTATGGCTGGGGAAAGGCAGATGAGCAGCAAGGAGAAAAGTCACCTGGGGAGCAGGGACCTGAAGAGCTGGAGACTTCTCACCTCCTCCCTGTTCCAAGGAAAACATCCAGCTGCCCCTGAGGCTGTGTCTGAAACCCTTTGGCCTTCTTGGCACAGTGAGTCACAGGAGCTATTTTCAACCCCTGCCTTAGGATGAGGTGAATTATCAGCAAACGAGGTGTCCCACGGCTCCAGCTTCCCGGGAATGAATCCGTGTGGAAGCCAGTTCCCGAGTGCTTTTGCCTGTGTGGCAATAGCATTATCTCCACGGGGCATGTGAGGAAGCTGAGGCACAGTGACCTAATTAGCTGGAGATCTTTTGTGGTGGAGCTTGGGCTCATCTGCCTTTCCCTGCCTTCTTTCCTCAGGCTGGGATGGGCTGTGGGAGCTTCCACCCTCAAACCCTCCATGTCCCCATGTGCCCTGGGCAGGGAACTGAATCCTGCAGGAGCCCAGACCAAAGCCTTGCACCCCTCTCAGTTTGAATCTGGTGTGAAATGTGTCCCTTTCCAGGCCTTCTTTGAAACCCTCCTGCCGTGTTGTGACAGCAAGGGGGGCCAGGTGCTGGTTTCAGGCACCTGGAGCCCCACTCAAGACCAGAGTTTCATGTTTTGGGGTTTGCAGTGACTGTGCCAAGAGCGGATCTGCACTAACCCTGCCTCCGTGACACATCGAAACTGCATCACTGGGCCCGTGAGTTGGTGGGGGTTTTAAAGAGGAAAAAACACTTTATTCACCATAAAAAAACCCAAACCAACCGCAAAGCCTTTCCAGTGCGTAAAGTTGAGTTAAATTTAGCAGCTTCAGCTAAAGAAACATATTTTGAAAGCTGTGATGGGAGTGTTTCTTTCATCCTTTTCCAAGCTTTTGGTCCCATTCCTCCGGGGTAATATTTCTGTGTCCTTACTCACTGAGTTTATTACAGTTAGGAGGGGGTTAAGCAACCCCAAAAATGAAACTACACCTCCTGTTTCAAACTGCAGCAGCCACTTCAGTGGCAGTGAAATGCTGCAGAGGCACGTGTGTGAATGTGAGGGGCGAGTGGGTGTTGGGGACAAAGTTCTCACCCTGCAACCAAAGCTGTGAGAAAAACAGAAACAGAAAAATGTCATTTCAGGTCATCCTGTGCTCAAATTCTTCGTCTCTCTTCGCAAAACGGGCAGGCAGGGCTGGGCCCTTCAGCATTGGAAGTGACTCTGAGGGAATCCAGTCAAGCACGGGGTGGATGTGTCATGGCAGCCACAAACTCAGTGCCAGGTTACTATGTGTGCACACACAGGCCCGGGGGTGTGTGGATCCCCCTCCCCAAGCACATAGATTTGGCTCCATTCGGCCCAGTTTGGCTCCTGCCCTCGCTAATCAAGACCTGATGCAATCAAAGCCGAGCTGGGAATGCCAAGGACTTGGATTTCACCCTTTCCTCATCCTCAGGGTGGGTTTTGTCACCTTTTGGGAGCGGAATAGGATGTGGGCAGAGAAGACAATGAGCCCCCTCCCCTTGCCAGGGCGGAGGGGTCCCTCCCCTGTTGCGCTATAGGGACGTTTCCAAACAAAGTCTTGATAAGGCCAATACATAAAGCACGGGAAGATGATGCGTGAATTGCCATGGAAAAGCGGGAGGGGAATGGGAGATGTGTGAATCGCCGTGGAAAATGGGAAAGAAAACTCCAGGGAGGATGTAGCCCTCAGGCTGGGGAGGAACAGCAAAGCCAATCCACTCTGCCCAAGTGGAGGGGACACAGGCATCCAAAGGAATTTCACAGGGATTCATGGATGCCAAAAGTGACTCTGCGGCTTCACTGACACAGAATGCTCCCGCTCCCATGGGAGAGGGTTTCCATTTCCCAGAGTTCGCAGTCCTGTTACGGGATGAAGGGATTTGTGATAACCCTGTTTGTCACACCTCGTATCCCAGAGGTTGTGAACTCTGGGTGGAAGGAGAGGCATTTCCAACCATCCCTTTCTGGAAACTCCTCTGACCGGGAGGGCAGTGTTCTCCCTGCAGCTGGGGAGCCCAAAATGTGCTATTTTTGCTAATTCTGAAGTTTCCTTTCTCTGCTTCAGCTTCGGGATGGGGAAAAGGAACTGATTCTTCTCTCTTGAGTTTCATTCTCGTTCGGAATCGAAAGCTGTCAGAGATCTGGGGTTTGCTCTCAGAGATGCAGAGCTCGTTCTGCCCCCTGAAATACAGATATTTCTCCCTGTACCCCGGGAGCAAAGGATGGAGAGGGAAAGAAGAGCAAGAGGCTGGAGGAGGTGCTGAGGCTCCAGCGAGGCCGTGCCGCCCTCTGCTGTCAGTCCCAGCCTCCCAAAACGGGCGGGTTTGCAGAAAACCGTACGATTTTTAAATTGTCTTCCCTTTCTAAAGTGCTCCCGGCCCTTCCTAGTCCTGAAAGGCTTCCCAGGCCTCTCCCCGAGGGGTTGGTTGACCTGGCCACCAAGGAGCGTCCAAGAAACTCCTGGATGTGGGGTTTCATGCTACAACTCATCTCGTTAACAAGGCGGGTGATGACCGGTCAAAGGTTGGATTTGACGGTCCCAGAGGTTCTTTTCCGACCATAGTGACTCTGTGACTGAATCTGGTTGTTGCATACTCCTCTACAACCAAAGTGCAGGTTACCTCACCAGCCTCTGGAGGTTCCCCCTTGGCTGGAGGGGATGGGATTCATTCTTCAGCCGCTGCCACGCTGCTGTTTGGGCAGGAGGAACTCGTGCAAGTTAAAGAGATCTTCATTTACAAAGAGAACAAAAAAGTATTTCGCTGCTGTCTGCAACAGAAATATTGTAGGAACTGAATAAATGAAAGTAAGACTGATGCTTTTATTATTGAGAGAACGCAAACACACAGAAAAAACGATTTTGTTTCCAAGATCTTTTCCAAGTTTTAGTAAACAGGAGTTTTCTTTTTCATATGTATTTTCAGTAGTCCTTTATTCCTCTTGAAATGTTACTCATCTATCATGGTGTACAGTCTGTGCACATGATAAAATACCACATGATGATGATGAGGTACTTGGTGCCAGGATTTAGATGCTGAGATAGTGTTAGGCCATAGGTTGGACTTGACGATCTCAGTGGTCTTTTCCAACCTTGTTAATTCTGTGATTCCGTGAAACAGGAGCTGGGGCTGGAGCAGGGGGAGCCAGCGTGACAAAAACGCCCGTGGGCAGGTCACAGAGCCCAAGCACCGGCTGGTTTGGTTTGCAGAAGGTACAGAAGGGTTTGGGCTGCTCAGCTCCTTTAGTTTTCTTGGCTCCTGGTTGGTTTTTTCTTTTGCCAATGCAGGGGTGCAGAAACACAGGTTTTTTCCCCACCCGTGGGTGGTTTTTCCTTGCGTGTAACGAGGGATCCCACGGCCCCATGGCTTTGTTTGACAACAGTTGCTGGTTTCTCTCCAGCCAGCGCCCCATCAGGAGGTGCCTGTCCATATTTAATAAATAAGTGAAATAAAGAAGTTTTGATTGTCATCAGGGCGTTTTTTTGATTTTTTTTATTAAATCCTCGAATGGTTTGGAAGGAACCTTGGAGACAATCTCATTTCATCCTCTGCCATGGGCAGTGACACCATCCACCATCCCAGGGTGCTCCAAGTTTATCCAGCCTGGCCTTGGACACTTCCAGGGATGGGGCAGCCACAGCTTCTCTGGGAATTCCATCCCAGCCCCTCTCAGGGCACAATCCCTTCCCAATATCCCCCCCAACCCTCTGGCAGTGGGAAGCCATTCCCTGGGTCCTGTCCCTCCAGCCCTTGTCCCCAGTCCCTCTCCAGCTCCTGGAGCCCCTTCAGGCTCTGGAAGGGGCTCCAAGGCCTCTCTGGATCCTTCCCTTTTCCAGGCGAACCCCTCAGCTCTCCCAGCCTGGCTCCAGAGAAGAGTTGCTCGAGCACTCGGAACACGTTTGTATCTTGCTCTGGACTCGTCCTAACAGCTCCACACCTCCCCCGGGTTGGGATGAGCTCTTTTTCCAGCTGTTATCCCCTTACCCGGGCGACCCCCCCGCCCCGATCCAAGATGGCGCCGCCGGGGGCTCTGAGGGGGGGGGGGCGCGACCGGCATTTCCCGCCCTGCTCCGTGGGCGGTGCCGAGCGCCACTGCGCCTGCGCCGCTGTACCGCGGGGGTCTATGCAGCAGCGAAACTACAACTCCCGGCACGCACCGCGAGCCCCGCCCGGCCAATTGGCAGCTTGAGGCCCTAAGACTACAGCTCCCGGCATGCTCCGGGACACGTGACACCGGGTTCCTCTGCTTTTTGACCCTGCGGACACACCGTCCCAGCCGATGAACACGGAAGTGCCGCTGATCCCCCCACGTGGGTCCCACGTGGCGCGGCCGCTCCGTGCCGGGACCCGCCGGACCCGGCACCGCACGCGGACCCCTCGCGCTCCCGGTGAGCCCCCAGAGCTCTGGGTGAGCCCCCAGAGCTGCCCCGCCCGGCTCCCCTCATTTTCTCCCTCGCGGCAGCCGCATCCTGGATTTGGCTGCTCCGTTCCTGCCTTGGCTCACAGCGGCCCCGCCACGGCCACCGGGACAGGGCAGCACCGGCCCTTCCATTATCGGCCACCCCTGCACAGGGATGCACCGGCAGTCCCCCGAGCGTTCCTGGGGCCACTGCACGCCCCGCTCTTCCAGCCCCGGTAAGAGCAGGAACGCGGGGCCATCGCCCGTCCCCTCGGGGTGTCCCCGTCCCCTCGGGGTGTCCCCATCCCCTCGGGGTGTCACCCCCTCGCAGCCCCCGGCCCGTGCAGAGGGAGAGCAGAGGAACCCACGAGTGTTCGTTCACTTCTGGGCCCAAACCTAAGGGAAAAGAGCTGCTGGTGAAACACCAAAACACACACAGCAAACTGGGGGAGGGGTGGAATCTGGTTAAGAGAACTCTGGGGCTGCTGCAGGATAAACACAGGAGGGCGTTTTTCCCAGGAAACAAGTGACAGCACAAGAGGAACCGGCCTCGAGTGGCAGCAGGGGAGGTTTAGGTTGGATATCAGGGAAAGTTCCACCATGGGTTGCCCATCCCTGCCCGGGGCACTGGTGGAGCTCCATCCCTGGAGGGATTTAAAAGCACGTGGGGACGGGGGTTAGTGGTGGCCTTGGAGGTGCTGGTTGGACTTGAAGGACCTCGAGGGCTTTTCCAACCTAAATGATTCTCTGTATTTTGTGAATTCAGCAGTGTCTGTACAAAATGTTTCTCTGTAACCAGTTTCCAGCCAGTGTATCCAGGAAAAGGACAAACATTCCCAAAGGTCGGGTTTCCCTTCTGACTTCTGGCCAACAGGTGTCTCTGTTTTATTATCCAAAGTACTGAAATAAAAGTTTGTATTTATTTGATTTGCTTTAATAAAACTTTTCTTACATTTCCTCATAAAAACAGGGGCCTGGCTGCTCCGAAGGTGATTCCCCCACGTGCCTCTCTGGGTGCTGTGGGACCTGCCAGGCACTGGGTGTTGTGCAGATGAACTGCAAAGGCAGGGGAGTAAGATTTCCAAAGGCACTCAAGTGCTTTTGTGTAGCTGGGATGATTTCCAGCCAGATGGTTGGAGCATCCCTGTGTCCCTTGGGACTGGCAAAACCAGGAGAAGTCCCTGATTCCCCGGAGAATGAGGCAGGTACCTTGCTGAAGGAAGCATCAGTCTCAGTGCTGTGAGTCTCTAAGGTGCATTTGGTGTCTTTACCCAAGATTTCCTGGGGTATCCCTGTGGGGATCTGCTTTCAGAGGAAGCTGGTACTGCTCAGGCATTTCTGGGGTGGCCAAGGCTCTGGGGATGTTGTGATTGTCCCTGAGCTCCCACCTGCCTTCCCCACCTCCCAACCTGCCCAAACAACCCCCACCTCCCCCAAACCTGAACCTGGGATCAACAACACGGGGAAGGCTTTGGGTGTATCCAAGATACAGCAGATTTGGGCGCCCTGGAAGATGCTCTCGTTGTCTGACCCTTGTCCAGATGCCAGTGAAAGCCCTTTGGGGAATTTCCCCTCCCCCCAGTGCTCCAGCTTTAATCTCAGAGCAGGAACACGAGGTGCAGAGCACTGCTGCTCCTGCCTCTATGCTTGGATGCCACATCAGGGGACACTGAGGGACACCAGGGGACACCAGGAGACACTGAGGTACACCAGGAGATACCAAGGACATTGAGGGACTCTGGGGGACACCAGGAGACACTGAGGGACTCCAGGAGACCCCAGGGACACCCAGCTGCGATTTATTTGGCGAGCTCAGTGTTGGACAGCACAGCGGGGCCGGGGCTGGTTCCTCCTACAACACGCAAGAATACACTGCAGACAAGGTCCAACAAGCCTAAACAAGCAGCAATAAGGTGAACTAGGTGCAAATAACGACACAGAAGTGCCAGCAAGGCGCCTCCAGCCCGCCCGGCGGGCGCGGGTCGGGGCTGCGCTGCCGCCTCCAGCCAGCGGGTGGTGGCAGAGCCGCACCGGGGGGACACGGGGGGGACACCGGGGGACACCCAGCCCGTACCGGCGGGCCCGGTGTGCCCCGAGCTGCCGCGGGGACACTGGGGACACACGGCGGGGACAGCGCAGGGCGCGGCCCGAGCCGCCCGTGCTGCCCCGCGGGCACCTGCAGTGCCCGGCTCCGGCCACGCGGGGGCGCCCCCGGGCGGCTGTTAGTTAATTAGAAGTTCATTAAGGGCGTTAATGACCCCCCCCAGTTCACGCTGTCGGCCGCTCACACCCCTCGTGCTCGAAGGGAAAAGGTTCTGATGGTCTTGAGCCCGTGAATTCGTGTCATGGTCAGTAAGAGGCGCCTTTCCAGTCACCTGCATGTGGCTAAAACAGGAGGAACGTGGGTGTTTATTCCTGGTAAATAGTAACGCGGGTGATAAAGGGGATGTCTGACGTGCCTGGTGCAGGAAATCTGTCTTAATAAGCGACTGAAGCTACTCACCAGAAGTTAGAAGTGTCCAGGTTGGATGGGTCTTGGAGGAACCTGGGATAGTGGAAGGTGGCCCTGCTCATGGCAGGGAGTGGAATGAGATGAGCTTTAAGGTCCCTTCCAACCCAAACCATTCTGGAGGTGTGATTCCTTCAGGTTTTAATGACAGAAATGCTGATGGCACTTGGTGTTTCCTCTCTCAAACACTCCTTGTTCTTTCCTTTCCTGTTTTCTTCCCCTTCTATTCTCACATACTGCCCTGGAAAAATGTCACTCAAATGAATAATTCAGGTCACGTTGCTTCTCTTCCAAAATTTTGGTCCTCTGGGGATTAACCTGCAAAACGAACAAACCTACATACCCGGCTGTTTCAGAGCTGGTTTGGGAGCACTGGGGTGGGGTTTGGGGATGTCTCGGGGGTTTTGGGGCAGGATTTAGTCGGTGCTCACCTTATTTGGTGCCTGCAGGTGGGTGTGGGGGTGGTCCTTGGCTGGCTGTGCCTGGAGACTGGAAGGGAGAGATGGCAAAAGATGGGGAAAGGTGGACCTAAAAACACCAATGACTGGCTCAATTCTAAAGCAGGAATCCCATTTTGGATCTCTGTGCTTGTGTAACATGATGTTTCCTTTGCAAAGAGATTCTTTTCTTTCTACTTTTAATGGGTATCAGCATGAACACTATGCAGGACAAGTGCTGGATGGACATCTCTTTTAATTAAATCAAACACACAGGCTGAAAAATGTAATTACATTTAAAATACAGACTTCCAAGTGGAAGTCAAGCTTCCAAAGTGACCTCATTCTCTATCTTGAAGAGACAACAAGGCACCACGAAATTCTAACATCCTTCTCAGTGTTTCTTGCTGTTTACCAGTACAAAGCAGCTCATCCTTTTGCTGCTGACATGAAGTTTGTGGGGGAAGAAATGAAGACCTTAGAAGGTGTGTGTGATGCCACACTGACTTTTGAGTCGTCCACTAACACTCTATAAATATTTCTCCCATCACAGTGCCTGTCTCACAGGGTTACTGTGGCAGCAGTTCTGCCCAGATTTTGTGAAACACTTGTGCAGTAAAAATCTCAAGTTAGTGCAGAGAAGAACGACACTGAATAAGTTCTAAATAAGACACAGACTAAACAGAAAATAAATGAGGTTTTCTAACAGAGGTGAATGTTCTGGTGGACATCCCAGGGCTGTGTCAGACATTGTATTTTGAATTTGCTGTCAGTTGATGAGTCTCTGCATCTCTTCCTTTGTGTTTGATTTAAAGTTGGGTGGGTTTGTTTTAATATGTTCCTTGCTTGCACCATCTTTGGAAAATTACCATTAACATTTTGGTCTTCATGTAATACAATCTTTTTTCTTCTCCTTAAGAAATAATGAACATAAGGAAACCATCACCAGCGGGTTGGGCTGAACAAACTCAAATAGTGCCTCCACACCCTCTCCAAGAAGCTGCTGCTGCTCTGAAATCCACCTCATATTCCATCAGATGTTCCTCCTTCCCTCTCCTTCCATGTTTGTCCCTGGTGAGACCAGTCCAGCTCTGCTCTCCCTTCCCTCCCCAGCACACAGGACCACAAACATGCACTGGTCCATGCTGGGAAGGAACCTCAGACCAGAAGGGGAGAAGAAAAGCTGGGGAGGATCACGTAGGGCCACCCAGACTGCCCCGAGGCTGCCTGAAGGCTCTGCTGGGTGGGCTCATCCTCCCCTTTCCCAAACACCTTCTTCAGGGTCATTCTCAGTGTGTGGGCAAGAGAAATCCTGATCACAAAGGGCAACATGCTTGCCATGGCCCTTATCCAAGGAAAACTCTGTGAAGGGTCAGTTTTGAGTGGTTTGTGGTCCCTGGAATAAAGGTGATCAAATCAACTGTAGATTGGTATATGAGTACTGGAGGAGGACAAGGAAAAAAGGGGTTGAAACAGTGTTGAATGACACGTGAGAGAACATCAAACCAAGTCAAAGGTTACTTTGGCCTTCAGCATGAGCAGATTGGGTGGCCAAGGCAGGACAGTGAGAGCTCTTGCTGGTGTAAATGGGATTCCAGGGCAGAATTTGGGTGTTACAACATCTAAGGGAGAAAAGGTATCACAGAGAATATTCCTATACAAGGTGTGTAGAGAAAGCTGATGAGAACAACCACAGGGGGAAAATCCAACCAACACAAAAGCTTTTATGATCTTATGCAGGTAACACTTTAAAGGTGAAGCTGCAAAGGAAATACTTGAGCCCTAGGTGGTATCCCACATTCAAATAATCCCAAAACGAGGTGGGGATTTTTGATGGGTCACTGATGTGTGGTCAGTGTAGCAGAGGCCTGAGAGAGTCTCACAGGGCTCCTGTAGGGCCAGAGACACAAACCCCACATTGTGATAAGAAATGTAAAAAATAAAAGGCGAGTTCTGACCGAAGAACACGTCTGATAAAAGACAAAGAACTTGGAGAGACCCAGTGATTTTCTGATAGTTCTTTCCCTCCAAACAATTCCTTCATTTTTCACCAAGCAGCATCATCCAGCCTCAACAGCTAAACTCGACAGGCATTTTTGCCTGCTGGGGTTTTCCAGGGGTTACTTTGACTCCTGATAAAGCCTGTAGTGTTATGAAATTAAGTCACATTAAATGAATTGAACAGAGAGCATTAATCTGGGCAAATTACTTCCAACCATTAGAAAACCACGGCTGTAGCAAAGTCAGACAATGGTTTCCATTAGAGAATAGAAAATTAATGCCATATATAACCTCCTTTCTCCTAGACCCTACAGCTCAAGGAAGCTTTTTGTTCCACTGTGATACAATTTAGAAAATATTTCCTAGATCTCTGGTAAAGCAGAAGCTTAGTTTTTCCCTGTTAAATTACTCTGAGGGGCTGGAATGATGGGTGAAAGCACTTTTCTTTTGGAGAACCCTGAATTCCAGCTGAGGGGGAAGGTATGGGAAGAAAAGAAAATCGTGTAACACTTTTATTTGTTTTGAAGTGTCACTGGAAGTTAAACTGAACTGTTTACAGTCCTGGGTATATTTACAAGCTTTTTCTATTTGGCAGAGACTGTGCCATCTGCAGTAACATCTGGGCAGTGGTGAGGCTTGGAAGAAATGATTCATTCTGCAATTAGGCCAGAGATAATTGGGAAATAATAGAAGTTTCCAACAGGTCACGAGCTCCTGTAGTCTCCTGTCCTCCCTCTTTTGAGATGTTTCTCCCATATTTCAGCCACCCAATAAACAAGCATTTCTAACACTGCCCAAACACTGATTTTCCACCTGTTCCCATGTTCTCATCATTTTACTGCTTGCTTTGCTGCCTCCAGTGTTTCCAGCCACACTGCCTCTCCCTCCTCTTTTCCATGGAAAAGGATCTCTGTATTCTGCTAAACTTCATAGTTATTTTATAAAAATACATCAGATAGACATACAACTCTTATTTCTTCTTACAGTGACCCTTCCTTTAGTGACTTTATAAACGAATTTCAGGCATCATTTCCATTTCAATTATTCACCATCAAAAGATTTTTTCTCCCAGACTGAATCCATAGTGCAGCAGAAAGTTAAAAACCCCAAAGCCTCTTATCACTGTGTTTATTATCTCTGTGGCCCATATTCACAGAAAATTAAACATCTCAGCACACCAGGGTAGACTGGAAACAGTCACCCATATTATTTATCTTATTATCAGAAAATGCTTTTGAGACAAATTTAGAGGAAGATCCCTTGAGTAAGTGTGATTTTCTCACTGAGATTCCCTGAATTACCAAGGACAGAGGTTAGCAGTTAAATACACTTCAATACAACAGAATCAAGCATCCAAAAGGACATGGAAAAGGACATGGAATATCAGGTTGTTTTCTATAAAGATTATAAATAATATTTTTAATATTATTTTCTGATTAATTTAATATATATAATAGAAAAATATATACAATATATATAATATTTTTAATATTATTTATAAAGCCTTATTGGTGGAACACACATATCAGGCCCCGTAGAGAAAAAAACCTGGTGGATTTATCCTCAGCTCCATCAACAATATTCCAAAATGACAATCTGAGGAGAGAAGGACAGCATTTTTCATCCTGATCATCCAAAAAATTTGTGCTGAACTGTTGAAGACCAAAACAAAGCCTTCATTGAGGGCAGCAGGGAGAGTGGCTCATTCATGGGGGCAGGAGAAAAGGGCTGGGGAGGATAATGTGACATTCTGCAGGCACATGGACAGTGCTGGGCAGGCACAGCAGCACTTTGGGGCAGTGTCAGCCCTGGGAAAGGGCCTGCACGCAGCCTTTTCACAGCTGCCTGTGCCCTGCCAGGCTGGAGCTGCCTTTCCCCCTCTAGTTTTCGAGGAAATCCACATTTGTGACGCACCCCCAGAGCTCTGAGCGTGTCTGAGGGTCTGTCACACAAAACCACCCTTCAGTTCAGTGGGGCACGAGATTGTTTGGCTCCAAAGGTCAGCACAGGCAGGTTCAGCTCAGACTGTGCTGAGTTTCTCCAGGCAAAGCTCCAGTGCTGCCTGAAAGAGGTACAGGACCAGCTCTCCCAGTTGGAGCACGGAGATGGAGCAAGTGGATCCCAGGGCTGGAGCCCCCTCTGCTCTGGAGGAAAGGCTGGGAATGTTCAGCTGGAGAAGGGAAGGATCCAGGGAGACCTTGGAGCCCCTTCCAGAGCCTGAAGGGGCTCCAGGAGCTGGAGAGGGACTGGGGAGGTCCCTTCCAACCCAAACCATTTGGGATTCCATGATTCTCTGATTCCATGCCATAGTTTTAAATCAGCAACCTCTGCTTGGTAAAAACCAGCTGGGACAAGACCCTCAGATGGCAGAACCCACCTCAAAAAAATCACTGGAGTATCTGCTCTGTAGGACCAGCTCTCTGCACCTTCAACTGGCAATTCCCCATGAACACCAATACCCACCAATACACATCAGTCCTGTTACTTAATCCAAGTGGTGTGCTTTGCATCTGCACAGGTTGAGCTGCATATTCCAGAATACAGAGTTTACTCTATTGTTTGGTTTCAGCAGGATGATTCCCTGCTGGAAATCAATGGATGACTCAAAGCCAAGACAAAAGGCAGCCTTGTGTGGAAGTCTGGAGGATGCTGTGTGATGCCCTGCTGCCCAAGGCACTCACACACTTTACAGCATCAATTTAAGTCAACTTGAAAGAGTATAAAGGGTATTTTCATCTTTACTTTGCTCTGCAGGAGTGACTGTGTATGTTTAAATAATGCATTTGCTCTTTGAAAAAGAAGCTTGACATCCTCCAAACACGTTAAAGTGACCTTAACTGAGCAGATGGAATTGCACATTCCTTCCCTTGGATGCTGCTGGTGCAAATAGCTGCCAATAAGGACTCAGACACATACAGCCCCAGGAAACTTCTTTGGTGTTGGGTGTTCTTGCCTCTTTCTGGGACCAAAGTGCTTCTCTGTGTACTTATAAAGATGTACAAAGAAATTTCCTTTACAAAATCGGTATGATAAGTAAACCTGCCTTTGGTTTCAATTTTCAAATCCAATATGTATTTAAATTCCCCCATTTTTTTTGTGATAGTAACTTGATACATGTTTTTGAGCTGTTGCATAAAAAAACCCCTAAACCCCCAACATCCCAAAATTTCTTGCCTCTTGCTGTAGATTATGACATTATGCTAAACTGGCCCTGATGAAAACCAGGATCACAGGTACTCAATACATTCGGTGCATGAGATTTGGCTCTGCTATTTTTATGAAACACTGCAGCTAAAAGGGCTTCATGTAGTTTTTATTCCAGTGTTAGACTTACAGAAAGCAATGGGATTTCAGGAATTTAGTGTGTGCTACTGGGAGTGTGTACTGGTAAACTGGTGTGTGCCCTTTGCTAACTGCACCTGGAAACATGTATTTATGATGACAAAGGGGAGATGCCACTGGCAGAATAAAACCTGAGCACCATAAATGCAACCACTGCTCTTTTCATTGCAAGGAAAATACACATTTAAATTGTACCTCACTCGGAATTCATGCTGGTTAATCCCAAATTATTGATTAAATTTAAACACACTGGGGGGTTTTGGGGAGGTCAGCCTGACTGCAGCACACCAGATGAGCGTGGGCAGACAGCAAGTACAAAGCTAAATTGCTTTTTCCACTCAACTGATCTGAACACAGGCCATGGATCCAGCAAGTGCACACTTTGTTAAAAGTGTGTGTGTGTGAATTGTCACAAGCTCAGCTTAAAAGCTACGAGTTGGCTCAGGTGGGACAGTAAGAGCACAGTGAAAAGACAACTTAATCTGTCCTGAATTCAATGGGCTTACAGTCTATTAACTCCCACAATCAACATAGAATACCACGATAGCATCAGCACAGCCTCTGGAAAAACTTGTCTCTCGTGGTGACCTGCTTTGAAAGTTATTTTTGGCAAGTCATATTAAATCCATAGTCTGACATTATTCAATTGACTCGTAGCTTATAACCAAAAATTGGGGTTTGGTCACAGCTCTGAATAAGCAGGTTTTCATTTTCAAAGATAGGCAAAGTCTGCTTTAATATCAACACACTTAACTGAGATTCTTGTAGGATCCACACTTGTGTTGTGATAAGGGAACTTGCCAGATTTAATTTCCAGCCCTTACCCTGGGCCAGTAGCCCCTGGAACAATCTGAGTGGGAATCGATACAAACTCCTGCTCCAGTTTGTCAATTCCATTGCTGGTCTGTGCTGTGCTGCCAGCTCTGAGCGAGGCACAGAGTGATGGAAATGCTCCAGAGGGTCTGGAAGAAGAGCAGCCATGGGATGTTTGGGAGAAGGGAAACAAACAGAGCAAGAGGAGCAACCTGCTGCTGGCACAGCAACTGGGTGTGCCTTCGTCCAGACACATCCCATGGACGTCAGAGGGATGGAGCATCTCCAGGAGGAAAGGCTGGGAGAGCTGGGAATGTTCACCTGGAGAAGAGAAGGCTCCAAGGAGACCCTTCCAGAGCCTGAAGGGGCTCCAGGAGCTGGAGAGGGACTGGGGACAAGGGCTGGAGGGACAGAACCCAGGGAATGGCTTCCCACTGCCAGAGGGTTGGGGGGGATATTGGGAATAAATTCTTGGCTGTGAGGGTGGGGAGGCCCTGGAATGGATTTCCCAGAGAAGCTGTGGCTGCCCCATCCCTGGAAGTGTCCAAGGTCAGGTTGGAGCCACCTGGGATGGTGGAAGTTATACACAGATATATATATATCCATATATATCCAGATGTCTAATTTTTTTTAAGATTAATTCAAAGGAAGGACAGGATAGCAATGAAAATACCTCCAAATTCATATGAGAACATGGAAATAGCTTCTGTAAGATGATTGTAGTGTGCTGGGTTTTTTTAGTTATGATAGAAAACAGAGCTGTACTATCTGCACACAACAATGAGAACTTTACTGTTTCCTGTCTCAAATATGAGATATATATAGTAAATATTTAATATTGTATATTAAGTATTAGAATTATATAGTAGTAATAGAAATTATTCTTAATTACAAATATTAAATATAAACTACACCAGCCTTAGGGCCTTCAAAAACATGCTGATAGCCACAATAGCCAGACCTTAGAATACACAGACACAGAACAGAGGTGTAAAAATACTCAGGAAAGGAACAGTGGCAGGATCAGCAAGGAGCTGCTGCTGTTCCAAGGACCCTTTTTCTTTAAGTTTTTGGTCCCTGTCAAAAGGGCAGAATTCTGTGTGCCTTATATGGCTTGTTCTGAAATATTTTTTTAATGACTACACAGATTTTTTTTTCATCCTATAATCACACAAAAACATTTTCACATAATTGTCTTCATTAAGTGAAATCATCAGGGCACATGAGAAATATCTTTGGCCCAACATCACCACGAAAATCTTCCCATGGAATTATCATTAAGTGGCTTTACATTTTTTATTTTATACTTTAATATTTTATACTATATTATTTTTATTTTTATTTTATGAAGTTGGTTATTTTATGAAGTATTTTACTTTATATTATATTTTATTCTATTTTAATTTGCATTATCCACCCCAGTGTCTCTCTGAATGCCTTTCTCAGCACCTCCCATTGTTCTGTGCCTTGTATTTGAATAAAATGAGTTCCAATTACGAGGCTGCTGGTTTGGGGCTGGTTTTACACCCTCCTGGAGAAACACAAACGGGGTTAAAACCAGTCTCATGAGGGACCCAGACCCTGCCAGGCTACACAGAATCCCCTCCCACCACCTTTTTTAGAATTCCAAAGGGTGAAAAGAAGCTCAGAGAGTCTTCCGCTTGTTTGGCAACGAACAGAGAAATGTTTCTGTTTGCACTTAGCAACACTCTGAATCACAATTTTTCGTACAAAATCAGTTTATGGAGCCTTTCCTGTTGCTCCATGCTCTTCCCAACAGTTTTCCTCTGGCTTCTTGCCTTTCAGAAATCTGCAGGGCTGAGAAATTTTTCAGGAGACTCCACTCAGGGAATGATGCCCACGGCTTCCCTTTGGGATATTGCTTTTTCAGAGTGTTTTGCTTGTTTAGTTGGGGTTTTTTTAAAAAGTAAATTCATAGGAAAGCCAGGATAGCAATAAAAATACCTCCAAATTAACATGGGAACATGGAAATAGCAACTTCTGTAAAATGACTGCAGTGTGTTGGAGTTCTTTTTGCTTTATGATAGAAAACAGAGCTGTAACATCTGCATAAAAAACTGAGAACTTTACTATTTTATATCTCAAATATGAGCTATTTCAAATATTTAATATCATATATAAAATACCTAAACTATATGGTAATAACAGAAATCATTAGTAATTTTATTGATAAAATATTAACAATCAAATTCCAATAATTATATGATATTAATTGTATTTTTAAATTATTGTACATTGATTAAAAAGCATAAAGGAAATTATTAATGTAGAAATGAGTAAAGTTTGTACCTTCTCACAGCAGAGTTGCCCCTGAACTACCTTCTGAAATCACAGTCTGGTTTAGAATTAGAACAAGGATTTTAAGATTTGACATTGCTGCAGTTCAGTAGAAAGATGTTAAGTGTGGATCCTGATCCTGAATATAATCTGTAACTATCCCAAAACTTCTTGCCTTATTAGAAGCCAAGGCAGGGTAAAAGGAAAGAGCTGGTAAAACAGTTTCAAGGCAGTCGTCTGGGATTTTTCATGGTAATTAGCTGAGTTTATAGACTTCAAAACTATAAACAAGACTCATTAAATACAGCAGAATGACGTTTTCTACGTTCATAAAACTACAGATCAGCATTTGTAAGCCCTCAGGAAGGCACCCAGCCCTCATCCTAATGAGATGTAGTAGTTTTAAACCTAAACCAAAGGGGTGAGGTGGAGATCTATTGTTGATTCATCAATTATAGCATCTTTAATTAGACTAAAATGATGTGAATAGGCTTTGAAATCCATAATCCAGTGCTGGTCTCTGTAGTTATGCCAACAACAAACTCAGTGCCATGTTCTGGTGTTGCACTTGACTGTCTGCCTCCTCAGTTGAAGGGCTGTGGCCCGAGGCATTGCCATGAGAGTGAACTCTGTATAACTGGCAATAAAACAAGTATGGAATTCTCATAGGAACTGGGAGAAAAACCCCATTTCCATCAGTGCATTAAACTGAAAGGGGGAGACTCCTGCTTGAGTGTCATGCTGCACCTTTGGGATGATCCTTGAGCAAAAGTTCTCGTATGGTTTATGAAAATATAGAATCCTGGAATGGCTTGGGTTGGAAGGGAACTTAAAGGGGATGGAACACCTTCCACTAGACCAAGTTGTTCAGCCATCAGTGAAATGACATTTCACTTTTTAATTTAATTTAATTGTCTTTTTTCTTTTTTTTTTGTATCTAGATGAGGAATTGGAGAGCAGGACCCATCAGACCACAGGTTTTCCATCTCCCTAAACAGAAACATACTTCACAGCTATCAGGGAGGAACCAGAGATCACTTGGCACTGAGTGTTGCAGCTGTAACACTTCTCTGCTGAACTGCAGGACAGAGTTCAGAGAGACAAAACACTCTGCCCTCCTGCAGTGTAGGGAGCACGAACTGGGAAGAGATTTACATAATATTCATCACTGAAATATAAAAAATGACTGCAGTGGGAGCACTGAAAGCTCCAGCACTACAAGAGATTAGAGGTTAAATATATTTTGAGTGCATTTTGATTGGGTGATCCTTATGGGTTCCTTCCAACTCAGGAAGGAACGAGGTTCCATAGAATCAGGAATATCATTCTATGTTTTAAATATTTCATGTACCACACTGGTGCTGAAATGGCCAACCTAGCACTGAACAGGTGTGTTCATACCACAGCAGGGCTTTGTTGAATCCCATGCTCTGATGGAGGTATTGATATTGTGATATTGATACTGAGATATTGAGATATCGAGGTATTGTGGGGGCTCACCTTGTCACAGCTGGGGGCAGCTCAGGCACCTGTGACTCAAGCTTGTCCTTGTACTGATGACTCCAGTTTGGCTAAACTGGAGCAAAAGGAGGGGAAAACCACAATAATTATTCAGAAATAAAAAAAAATTACAAAAGGAGAAACTGTAAACAGTTAAACAACTAAAGAGATATTGAAGGCAAAGCAGTGTGGCAGCTACAATCACAGAATCACAGGACATCCTGAGCTGGAAGGGACCCACAAGGACCATCCAGTCCAAGTCCTGGCCCTCACAGGACACCCCAAAGTCCCACCATCTGTCTGAGAGTATTGTCCACCCCAATGACCTTCCAAAGGATGTGATGGACACAGGTAGTTGAACAAACACTCAACACCATGACATGAAAATCAGTTCAATATTGGTATTGGATTTGAAAGGATGACCTGACTGGTCTGATTCCTCCCTCCACTAATGCCAATCTAATTTCTCTCTCCCCTCTTTTTCAGTTGTATTAGGATGACATTTCAAACCCCAGTGCTCTACATGAATTCCAGAAGCAAGTCGTGCCAGTGAGGAGGGAGAATTCAGCATCTGAATGGATTTTTTCCTGAACACTTGCTGTTCTCTTTTCAGATCTGGAAAGCTGCAGACTGACATATCTCTGGATTTTTTATGTTGTGATTCTTTTCTCCTAGGATCTATGCCCTACTGGCTCTGGGAAACTTGTGACCTCTGCATTTTTAATTAGAACTCGTAACTTTTTCCATGGCAACATATTTTGATGTCGCAAATACAGAATCTGTCGAATCAAACAACTCCTGGTCAGATGAAATCCAAATATATAGAAATGCTGAGCAGCAATAGGATGTATGATATAGCACAGTTAAGGGAAAAAGTAAAATAGACAAGAATGGGATGGAAGGCTTGGCTTTGGTTAATTTGGAAGTTTGATCTTAGTAAGTAATGAATCAATACAAATTGTCTGATTGGGTTGTCAATACATGGCACAAAGGAATTAACTGTTCTCAGGAAACATTTTAGGTGTAAAAAAGTCTTACTCACAGGGATGAACTGTAGAAGCAGGTGGTGAAAGCAAAAGAAATCCTCTGAAACAAAACCTGAGCTCAGATATTATCAGACCCAGAATAATGCAACTCAATGTGATGGGTTAAGACAAATAATTTAGTACAACCCAACACTTCTTTGATGAACTTTTTCAAAACCATTGATTTATTGCATACCTTGCATGTGCCAAAAAAGTATTTCCTTCAATAACAAATATTTGGAAGTTTTGCCATTTGGATGCACTATTTATGTGTTACTATAATTCATTCACTGATTCTGAGTTACAGACATTTTTAGTATTATTGTTGTTACTATATTTACTACATTTTTGTATTATTTATTTATTATTTACTAGAATTTGGCATTACTGTTTTGACATCTATGTGAGCTGTTTCATCATATTTCTGTGTCAATAGAGACTTGTGCAGAATAGTGTCACCTTTTCCCTGGGCTCCCCAAGAAAGGCACTAACAAATTTCCTCTCTAACATGAAAAGTCTTAGATAAAAATAATATTATTTTCTCATTAACCAGACTTTTGCTCACTCTTAGTCAGTCTCTTGTGTCTCCTTTTCCTGCTTTAAGCTGAGATTTGCTCTCAGACTAAGAAATCACCTTTTAGGGCCATTCCTGACCCCACACCAGTTTATCATCTCCTGCAAGGCCACCCCTTTGGAATTCCCTGTCAGGCCAGCAGCCAGGAGATATCCATGTGCTCATTAAGTTTTTCAAACAAATATTGAGCTGCATGAACATCTTCAAGAAGAAAAGGCAAACACCAATGTGGGAATAGCTGCTTTGGTTTTTTCCCTCTGGTTAGTGTTAGACATATGATTACTCCTCCTTTGTCTGGTCCATCTGTTTCCACTTTCCATAAAAAACACTGGAATATTGAGTTAAACTCGGTGTGCTTTAACCTTGCATTGCTAACAAGGGCTTCCTGGGGTTCCTGGATGCTCCACTATCACAGACCCCCTTGGTGTGTGTTGGGAGAGAGGGGCAAAAACCCCCAAAAGGTCTCCTAGCAGATATCTGATATTTTCCCTCAGAAAACTAAGACCAGAAAATGCACTTTGTAGCCTGCAGGACTGTCTAAGCAGAGTATGAAAATAGATGACATCACTTACACAATTTAGGTTTTCTATTTGAGAATGAAAAGCTCCGTTCGTGTGAACTCCCCGACAACTGTCAGAAGAGGGAATATTTCAAATGAAACGCTTCATCTCCCCAATTTAAGAAACAAAACCACAACACTGCTCTGAAAGCTTTGATTTCCCAAAAGCACAACGTTTTTTAGTTCACTTAAAAGCAAGATGGAACAATTTCATCCATCTCCTGCTACGTACACCCTTCGTTTAGGGAATCTGACAGCTTGTTTGCTGGAATATATGAGACACAGAAGGAGCATCACTGTGTTTATGTGTGCCTGAAAAAGGACTACATTATTTTTTTAAAACCAAATAGCAAAACTGGAATGTTTTAGAGTTAGAGGAACAAAATTTCCAGCATTTCGCCTTCCAAGTATAGGTTGTTCAAGTTTATTCCTGCAGCAACCAGGAGTGATTTCTGCCCAGGGAGCTTGGTGAGAGCAACTGGGACTGGCACTGCTTTGACCTGCCCAGCACCATTCACTCACTTTCTCTGGCTGCAGTTTTCCCAGCTCTTTCCACGGATCCTGGCTGCTTCCTGGGTCCCAAGGATGCCACAACCTCAAACAGTCTTGTAAATGTAGGGGGAGAAATGATGTATCTCATGTCATAAGCAGAGAGGTCAGGAGAATGTCTATGGGGCTTTACCAGCCAAAGGAGCCAGGATGGGATCCCTGACCTTTCCCAGCCCACAGCCTGCTCTGGAAAAGCTTCAGCTCACCCAGGGAGCAAAATTAGAAATCTTCTCTAGGGACACTTCACCAAACCACTCATCAGGCCAATGGGGGATGGAAACCAGAAGGAAAGGAGTGAGTTAAAAGTGTCTGCCGCTCACTGAGGGTTTCCCACAGCACAGTGGGAATGCCCAGAGACACACGGGGTGTAGGACCAGAGCCAAGCTCTGGCCTGGTGATTCATGGATCCATGGAGCATGGAAACGTGTTTAAACTGAGTAACACAGCACTTAACAAGTGTCCAGATCCTCTCATCCCCACTGCTCATACAAATGTAACAAATGGCACTTCAGTAATGGAGTATTTTTTCCAAAAGTTTGATGGACTTATTACTGTTGCTTAAGGCTTTTTGAAGGTTAATGATAACTGATTAGTATAGTCACCACAGAGTAAGGTGAAATTAATAAATGTGGAGAATTTTCCAATAAACTAAAAATCAGATATTCCAATAAACTAAGACTTTCCTGCAGGATTGTGTGAAGACATGACAAAAGCCATAGCCCACATGCTGTGCCCAGTGGGTTCCCACCTCACTCCAGGAGGGAACAGCCTGGGCTTAAAGTGTCTGAAGGGAGCACAGAACAAGCCATAACATGAGCCTGCTTTGGGCAGTGACCCCATACAATTCATAATATTTTTCCTTAAATAATCATAAAATATCTCAAATTGGAAGGGACCCTTAAGGATCATTGAGTCCAACTCCCTGCTCCATGCAAGAATACCTAAAAACTAAACCATATGACTAAAAACATCACCCAGAAATACATACATCTATAAAATATAATATATAATAGGTTGTAATATTATATGTTATATGATACATTATATGCAATACATTACCTATTCATAATTGCAATCACCAGAAATATAGCAGGATGTCAAAATCACTCTCTCTCCTTAGAAATCCTTGTATTGCAGTAACTATCCACTATTTTTCTGTTTCCTTTCACTCTTCTTTTGTACTTACACTGCCAGTCAAAGGTATCTCAGGTAGGCAACTACTTTAGATTGAGTTCTGTTTGTTCAGAGCTGAATAGTATAAAAGCCACATACAGTAAGTAAGCAACACAAAAGCAGGTTTCCCTTCTCCACTCAACCCTCTGTGGTGGCAAAACAATTTGAAAGGAAAGAAAATGTCCATTTTTCAAATGCCTTGTTCACTGTGAAAACTGCAAAACTCATAACTTGGCTTCCTTTTCTAATAAATTCCATATTACACTGTGGCAAGTAAATGTAATAAATATTTAACTTCCCTCCAAAACAAAGTGCCTTCACAAAAGTAGTGGATCAGATCAAGCTTCTCTTTAGTTAAATGTCTTCCTTCCTATAATTATCTAAAGGACATGGAAGTGTAAAATTATGACATATGGGCATTAAAGGGCTCCAAAATATTTTCTCTTTCTCCAAAAATCTGCATTTTAGGGGTTTCTTAAATCAGAACACAGCATTGGCCCTCTCTGGTTTTCCTTCTCAGGAATGTGTTCATTTTCCCTTGAATCCATAGGAATTTCCCACGTTCACAACATTCTACAGCAACAGGAAGAATAGTCACCCATCCCCTTTTCTGAAAGTGGATTTTGTTGCCCCCTGCTTCCCATGCTGTAAAAACACACAGCATCACCTTTGCCACGGCTCTCAGGACTCAGTTCCAACAAATCTCTCTTTCCCCATTATTTTACTCCTTTCCCCCATTCCAGACTAAAGTGTTCCATTTATTCCTCTCCTTCTGCATGAAAAACAATTGCATGCCCTTCACTGTCCTTCCCACCCTTCTTTAAATCTTTCCCAGCTCCTTTCTGTTCCCTCTGAGGCAGTGGAATAACTGCACTTGTGAGCATGGGGGATTTTCACAGTGACAGAATTTATTCTGCAACTCACCTCACTTTCATTCACCACTACAGACTAATTAAAAGCCAATCCCCCAATGACTTATTACAGGGATTTTCCCTGACTTTTAATAGTCAGCTCTGAGCCAATTAGTGTAAATGTAACGTTAGGTTTTTGAGTGGGCTTTTTTGTTGGGTTTTTTTGTCTGTTTTTTGTATTTTAATCCTATGCATCACTTCACATTACCTACACCGACCTTTATCTTTCATTCCATTTAACACATTATGTAGTAACATCCTCCTGCAATTCCCCAGGGAGTTTGAAGACTGAAGCCCACCACGAAAACAGAGTCTCCATTTTTACAGGACAGTTAAATCACTGAACAACTAAATGAATAAAAAATAGTGATATCAAAATTTACCCATGTTGCCAATAATTTCCAGGGCAGTTGCTCTCACAGCTGATGTAAATAATCATAGTTCACTGAATTCTACGTGTCTGCACTTTAAATCTTTCCAGATAATTTTAAACCAATGACTGAAATGCCGAAGCTTTCCTTGGTTGATCTCAACTGTGGAATTCAGAGCCATGTGTTGGGATGAAATGTACCAAAACACTCAGGGAAGGAGGCTCTCAGAGCAGGGATTGTGCCACGTGGAGGGAGCTTTAACTGGCTCAGTTTAACCTGCAAAGATCCCGAGCAATGAGGAGGTTGGACCTGTATCCTCCAGGTCAGCATCAACCATTTTCTGGGAGCATTTGTTGGACACAATCCTGTTGGAATCATGAGAGAAAATCAACACACTTGTGGTTCAATTTACCTTCTGAGAGGCTCAGGGAAGGCAATCCCTCCATGCCAGGGCCTCGTGGCTCTATGTACTGAAGGGCAATTCCGAGATTGCTGTGTCTCCAGGGACTTCATTACCTTGGAAAGAAAAAAGCAGGATGACAGCTGATGGAAGAGGAGAGGGTTTTCCACATCACTATTTTAAAATTAGGTGACCAAACTTCACCTTCTGATTTTTCTGCGCTTTGAATCTCCTTCTGTAAAGTCTTTTGAGTATGGGAGACTACGTACAAATGCCACCTTTTATCTGGGCTGGAAGGGAGGTGATATTTTTGGCAGCACTAAATTTTTTTTGTAGAACTTCTTTATGTCCCAGATTCTGTAGTATTTATTTTGTAGTTGTGTGTCCATGTCCTCTGGGAGCCTTGCTCTGAGAACTTTCTGCCGTGGTTTTGGTTGGTATTTGAATGAACATTCAGCTTCTCTTTTGTGTTGTGGAGTCACGTTCCCCTCTCCCAAAAATGAAGTTTGGGTTTCTTTACCCCTCTTTGGGGAACTCATTATCTGATATTAATTCCCTGAGGCTACTGATTAACCATCCTGGTGTATTTAAAGTCTAAAGTTTGAAATCAAATCAGCAATAAAGGTGAAACACGACCTTATATGAGAATAAATATTATATTGATTATGTGGCAACATTTCAGGGGCTACATGGAATTTGTTCTTATCTCTTAGAGGCAGTCAGTGGATCTTAGTTTCCTTTTCAAGGGAATGACTATAGAGAATTTTTTGTTAATGCTAGATGGCTAAAATGTCATATTATCAAAGAATATCATATCATTTCATAGTGGTAAATGACTAAAACATACCAGTCTATCAAAAGCTGAGCCTGGTGATCTGCTACCTGCAGTTTAATTTTGTAGAAGGAAAGTCACTGTTCCTCAGGTTGTTGACTCCTCAGAAATGCCACTCTGTATTTGTTTTTTCCTTGCCTATGGGGGTGAGTGCAGGTTTCAAACAGAACCAACCAGCCTTGATTTTTCTGCATGGAAGACACTGCAGAATTCCCTTCATCCAACACCGGGTGCCAAAAGCAGCCAAACTTCAGAGTATCCAGAGAAAGGAAGAAAACCCCACAACTGGTGTCTCTGGAGAGCTGCACAGAACCACTTCACCCACAATAAGAACATGAAAAAGAAACACACTCCAGCAACATATGATAGCGACACGTCAGTCTAAGCATTTCTGAAGAGCCACAGGTGTCCTCTAGACCACAGATTTCCCTTTTTCCAAGAAAAAGCACCCACAGAAAACCAGGGAATGCTGTACATCAGGAATGCTATCCTTATCTGCACAGAATCACAGGCCATCCTGAGCTGGAAGGGACCCCCAGGGACCATTCAGTCCAACCCTTGGCCCTGCACAGAACAGCCCAACAATCCCACCCTGTCCCTGACAGCGTTATCCAAACACTCCTGGAGCTCTGGCAGCCTTGAGGCCATGACCAAACCCTGGGGATACTGTTCCACCCTCTGGGGGAAGAATTCCTTAATGGCATCTGAAATTCCCGCATGTTTTCCACTGCGTATTGTTCTCACTTCTGAGGATGTCGAGGGCTGGTTGAATACGGTGAAATGGGATTGCAATTGTAATGAAAATAAAAGCAATACCCCCCAAATAGCCTTAAACACCCCTGGAACAGATGCTGATGCTTTAAGGTTAAACTGGATGTGTTCGGCATCTGTTAGTGAGTCACCAGGGCAGAGATGAGAACGTTATGTTTGTGTTTAGATTATCTGCTATAAACGCATCCGGGCCACTGTCCTGGGATTCACTTGATGAAATCTGACATTTGTGTACTATCACCCCATTGTTATCTGGTCCTCACAGGGCTTTTGGCAGTTCCATAACTACCTCCCCTCTTCAGCTAAGAAAGGGGAGTGAGAAAATGGAAAAGGTCAGGCTTTTGAGCTGATCTTCACCATGTGCTTAACATTTGAAGCACAAAAATTAATGGAATAACTGTAACCACATGCACACAAGCTGAAGGACAGAAGCTCTTTTCCCTTGGGGTGGAACCACCTTCTCACACAGAATCTCTCTCTGATTCTTTTCCCAGTGATAGGACAAGGGAGAATGGTTTTAAACTGAAAAAGGGGAGATTTAGATTAGATATTGGGAAGAAATGATTTACTCAGAGAGTGGGGAGGCCCTGGCACAGGGTGCCCAGAGAAGCTGTGGCTGCCCCATCCCTGGAAGTGTCCAAGGCCAGGTTGGAGCCACCTGGGAGAGTGGAAGGTTTCCCTGCCCATGGCAGGGGGTCGAAACAAAATGGGCTTCAAGGTCCCTTCCAATACAAACCATTCCATGATTCTGAAATAAGATTTATTTCCAGCTCTCCAACCTGTACCTAAAAATTGCTAAAACACTGGTTTTGACATCTCTTGATGAAGCTGCTGCACCAGACACCAAACATTTTCTCTTTCCACAGAGATAAATGTCGAGGCAGAGAAACATTTGGAGCGATCTGGGATGGTTTGGGTTGGAAGGCACCTTAAAGCTCATCCACTTCCAACCCCTGCAATGGGTAGGGACAGGTTCCATTAAGCCAAGTGAAATTTGGGGTGCTGAAGGGCACAGCCTGAGAAATCAATGCAGAGCTCTTATTTCTAATATCAAGGCATTTTCATTTAAAGCTGTTTGAGAAGCCAAAGAAATGCTCCAAATTAGCACATCTCTCCATCTGTGCAAAAGAACTCTAAATGCTAGAAAGCTCTTCCCAGAGAATATAGAGAAAGTCCCATCTGACAACTCTCCCAAAGATGCCTTTTGATTGTGCTGATGGCATAGGGAACATTTCACTTCAGTGTCAGCTTTGCAAAACTCAAACTCTGAATTATCTCTCTTCACTGTTTCTTTGCTATAAAAGTTTCCATTGTGACCTATTGGTTTGAGCCACCAACATAACCAACCACTTTCTAAGGGCTCTAATTATCACTTCATTCTGCAGTTTTACGAGGGAAAATAAAGAATATGAGAATTAAAAAAGTAGTTTATGATGTCCACAACAAGAATAAGTTTTCATATCATGCATTAGTTTCTTCCCATTCGATTCTAGTGAGGACAATATGATTCCAGGAATGTTTGGGCCAAAAGGCTCAATGTCACTGAAAGCCTAATCCTTAGAAAACACTGGAAAATGAACTTTGACTGTATAGAACTTTAAATAAAAATAGCTTTTTTACTAATGTATTCTTCCCAAGTGCCTGCTTCTTCTTAGCATGTTTCCCATCCTAATACTGTTTTTGCAGCTGGCAAATGACACTGCCAATGAGCCTTTATGTTCAATGTTATTTAATATATTCCCATCAGAAAGCTATTTTTACTATACAATTTCAGGATCTTTTAGAAGTGTCTTGCATATAACATTCATACTTTAATTTGTGGTTTTTTCCCATAGGATAAGTAAATAGAGATTCAAACAACAATATCAAAAGAATTTAGGCTTGTTTGCTGAGATAAAGAATTTTATAGAATGCAAAACTGCTTTGTTTTACTGATGATAAAGGGGTAAATGCAACTTTTTCAGATTTCTATACTGGAGATAATGGGACATTTGCATTTCATTTTATAGGTTTGGGAAAACAACATGCTCAGTTATCATTATAAATGGTAGGATGAAAAGCTCTCAAAATACTATCCCATTCTTTAGAACAACCTCTTAGACAGCTGCAACCTTCAGGCTCACACCTGTGGGGAACATCAGCCTATCCCAGGGCTCAGGCTCATTTCATTTGGAGTTTCAGGAGCAGATATCACTTACACAGGTTTGCTCATGACAGACTGCATTGCACTAAGATGAACATTTCCTTCCTGCTGTACTCTACTATACAATAATAATCAATACACACCCTCTGGCCCTTCTCCTGGACCAAGAAAATTTTTATTCACACACAACCAGTATAAAAATACTGTGACCTCTTTAACAATCTTCAAGCCAATACTTTCTGCTGAATTGGAAAAATAATCTTATGTGGCTACAGAAATAATGTTTGTGTTTTATCAGTGCTGTTCCCGCCAAAGGCTGGATTATCTTTTTCACATCCATTTTAAACACAGGAAGGTTATAACAGGGCAGACAGCAATCTGGACTTTATTGGCTGGGAAAACTGACCTCATAAATCTGATTTGATACATCTGTCCTCTCGGCTGTCTGCATGTATGCCCATGCATTCAGTTGGCCATGTGCCTGCTCTGTGGTGGATCAGCTTCTGTGGCTACTGCTCAGAGGATTTTCCATCTCCCCCTCTCCCTGCTACAAAAATAAATATACTGAGAGAAGTGCAGAAAGGAAGATGTGTTTATGGGTGCTTGGAGGTGCTTAAGAAATATACACTCTTGAAGGAACACTCAGGAAGCTGCTCAAACTACACAGAGCAATGTTGCTTACGTCTACCCATCTGTTTCTGGAAGCAGACATGGATATTACTTACACTGGCACAGGATGCTCAGAAAAACTGTGGCTGCCCCATCCCTGGAAGTGTCCAAGGCCAGGTTGGAGCAACTTGGGATAGTGGAAGGAGTCCCTGCCCATAGCAAGGGGTGGAACCCAAACCAGTCTGGGATTCTTCATGATCCCGTGATTCCCTTTGATTCCAAGGAGAGTCTCTGAATGCAGCACATGCCTACACAAGGCTGCAGGTCATCCCACATCCCAAATACTCCCATTTCAATACCCAAAGATTGGTATCTATCACCTCAACCCAGTTAAAAATACCATATTTTCAGAGAGGCCAAATTCCAAGTAGGGTCTGATGGGTCAGAACTAGTCCTGTGTAACCACAAAACAGGTGTTACAACAACCATTCCAGGTACATGGATTTGCTGAACTGCATTTCCTACAATGAAATATTTCAGTTTGTTTTTCACATGTTGCCTGTTGCAGCACAGTGCAGACCTTTTACAGTGAGTTATTTGGAGGGAGTCACCAGCAATCCCTTTTTTCCTCCAGTGTTCTGGTCATTCCACGAGTTAGGACAACCCATAAAGGTTTACACAGTTTTCTATCAGTAAATCAATTTAATATTACCAGTAAGTAAAACTAAAAGGAAAACTAAAGTATATTTTGCCCTTCGACTTTTCAAAATGAAGACCTCCAATTTATATAAAAGTTCCTATAACAATCTTAAAATCACTAAGGTTGGAAAAGACCTTTAAGATCATCACTGGCAGTTTTTGAAGCAGATCATACAAGCTCAAGAGACCATTTGCTCCTTTCTATTCCCTTCCCCTGGTCTCTAGGAGCCTTGATGTGAAACTTCAGAAGAGCTGCTATTATGTTCTACATCAAAAATGACATAAATGATAGAAGTAGGAACAAATTAAAAATTAAGCATTCTCATTTTAGAACATTTCCCTCCTGCCTTACATATTCTTTTTCAATAGGCAATTTCAGGATTCATAAACATTTCTGTTCCAAATGTCTGGCTTCGTTGCTTGATGCAATATCAGCAGTAAAATAAATAAATTGTAAAAAATATATAAGTATATATAAGCCCTAAGCAGCCTGGCATCTGTACTGATCCTGCTTGTTTCAGGCTCTGCTGTTTAACTCTATAGGGGGAGAGCAGAGGATTAAAAATCAGATTAGCCTTCATACTATGGGTGGATTTGGCAGTCCAGCTGCTTAGAAGGAAAGGGAAGAGGAATAGGCTCAGGCTATTGATCCAATTTTCTGCTGTGTGCTGAGAGGACCCAGCAGTCTGGTCTGATTTTAGAACGACTCCATTTCCCAACAGCTCTTCTAGCAGTGCAGGATAAGATAAGAAGATCATGGGAACAGCAGCAGATAGATTAATCCACCCATTGATTTCTCCTCCCTGCTTACTCCCTGTGTTTTAATTGAATTTTGTGGTTCAGCATTGGTTTCAGCCTGTGCTTTCCGAGTCAACTGGAGTACAAAGTAAAGCAATGGGAAAAATCAAATTCTTGAATTTTGTCCAAATGGAATTGGACAAAAATAGAGTCAAAGATTCTCATTGCAAATTTGACTCTGGAATGAAGGTTGTGTTGGTTTTCTTTTTTTTTTTTTTCTCCTGGTTTGTGTTTTTCTCCTTTTTACTCAGCTCTTCCTTACAACAAGGCCAATGTGAAAAGGAGAATGTTGGGAAAGAGATATTTTCTTGTTCCCAGCACACAGGTTAAAAAATTAATGGAGCTGGAGGTTTTAAGGAACTCACTTTTGACACAGAAGTCACAGAAGAAACTTAGCAGAGGAGGACAAGTTGCTGTCAGTCACCTCTTACATAAATACTTTCTTTGCCAGCCATGCCACAGCTCAGTTTGCTGGCTCTCATCAGTGCTCTAAGTGCTAATAATTTAACTGCTGGACATCTAAAGGCATTACAATGTCAAATATAATTCTAAAAGAAAGGGAGACATTTAAAAATAGAGATGAACAGTTCACTTCCACTCCAGCACTAGGCAGAGTCTTTCCATTATTCCCCATGTTAAAGTTAAGCTGCAGATGAGTAGAAGTGTTTTCCACCACCTTGAGAGCATGTTCCTGCATCCCTCTTTCTGCTTTACCTGCAAAATGCCTTTAAGAACCTGGGAATGAAGATTTACAAATACGGATGATGATTTGTTTGACCATTTACTAACAGCCAAGGCTATGAGAGAGAATTTCAGTGTCTCTCTATTCCCCACCATCCCAAGCAAACTGTGGGTGAGAGATGTCCCTTTCTCCTTAGCAGAGATGTCACAAAAGCTTGGTTTCATTCCCAAAGGACATTGTGGGAACAGTGCTGTAATCAAGTGGCAAAGGAACTGACAGGCCACATGTAGGCAAAAAAGCCAGGATGAAAAAAGGAAAGGCACACACACAACACAACTTTTCCCACTGACCACAGGGTTGTACAATTACTCAGGTTCCACTGAAGAGCTGCAGGCAAAAAGTAAGGATTAGAGCTGAAGAGTGAGGAGGGCACTCTTTGGATATCCCCGAAGTTACCCTGGACTTCAGGAACTCCTGAGCAGTTTTTCTGTACAGCAAAACATCAAGCAAATGTATTATGTGAGATTTACAAGTTTGAGTTCTGCTCTTAATATAGCAACTCTTAGAATTCCCAGGTTAATTCCCATGCAGAATTACTTTACCCATGTGACAGCTTGTATTTGGAATGACACAAATTTTGGAAAGGCTCGTGGAATGACAAATGCAACGTAAAATTGTATTTGCTTTCCTGAAGAGAATAGTAAGAGGAAGACAACCCAAAACACAAACTCTCCCTTCTTGCATAATGAAGAACAGTTTTAGGACATAACATAGTTCAGTGTTTCCAAAGAATCCCAGCACAGCAGGGAGAAGGGTGCCGAGACGCAGAGCAGCATGGCAGCAGCTCCTGCAGAGCCAAACCTTGGACACTATGGATCTTGGACAGCCATGCAGGAGCCAGGGATGATGCTGCCCACGAGGCAGCTGCACGTCCCTGTCATGTCACTGACTGCTCTGCACAGTCTCCCAGAGCACAGGGACACAGGGGAGATAAGGCAGACCTTCCAGAAATACTGATTACCTCTATGTTTTTCTAAATAGCAATCAGGGGATGGACAATCCAAACTCCTTTTTATGGCAATGACTGCTCCAGTCTTCTCTTCTTCGTGTTTGGAAAGATCTATATCCAAGTTAGAACCAGTAATTGGTTTGAGGATCATCTGGTCTGAGTGGGGTTATTCCTGCCGTCCATAACCTGGGCTCAAGGTGAGCTGGCCAAACCCATGCCCTCTCCCACTGCTTCCACAACACTCTATACTTCACCAGAGCCTAGGCAGAGCTGACAAGGTAATTAACCCATTGATTCCAGGCATAAAACACTGCAAATCCCACAGCGGGAATATATCCACTCCATCCGTCGGCTTCAATTCTTCAAGAGCACACAGAGTGGTTTTTGTTTGCTGAGCACTACACGACCACATTATATAAAGCTGCTGCTAGCAGTATCAAAACATATTAAAAGTTTAACTAAGACAATGTGTTTGAGAAGAATTTGCTTTCTTTGGAGCTGGAATGTCCCCATAAAAAGGCATGATCTGTACGGGACTGAGCTGTCCAATGATCTGCAAACACTGTGCTTTGTGTCCTGGAGTAAACTCTGCTTTCCTCAAACCCAAATTGGTTTGGATTCCTCCTGTGCATGCAAACAGCATTTCCAGTGCTGCAGCTGCATGTCTTAAACTTGCATTTGGGTTTATGGGTCAGACTTCCACATGTGAACTTCCATTTTACAGTACTGCAGGTCTACTGACAATGCCAGAGTTTCTTCAGGACACCCCTGGGAAGGGGGTGTGAAACTGTTCCTGAAAAGCAAAGCTGTTCCTCTTTGCAAGGCTTGATTTGGCAAATAAAAAGTGTTTTTTCCCCCCAAATTCCCCCTCTTTCTATAAACCCATTGAAAATACCATGATTTATATAAATTGGTGTAGCAGGTAATTATTTACTTACAAGTGGCCTCTTGCCTCTCCTGAGTGCCTCTTTTGCCACCTCACTTGGCCTCTCACCACTACTTCACCTCATCCTCTGCAGTGTCCCACATCTCTACTCCAGATGTTCCACTATTTATCCTTAAAGCTTTGTCTTCCCCAGTCTCTCCCACCTCACCATTTATAATTAATAATTAATACTTGTGGTCCCCCATCAGCGTATAGGGCAAGAAAGTCCAGGACACAAAAGTGAATTGGTTGAGAACTTCACTTCACTGCTGATAACTGGGGGATTTTGTTTTGCAGACTATTTACCCAGCAACAGAGAGGTGAAAATCATGGTGAAGACAAGCCAAAGTCTGCATTATTGAAATAAAAATCTGGTGTTTGAACATTACAGGCCTATTAGGGCATTTTTTTCCTCATAGCAAAGCTGAAAAGTTTTGCCTTCATTCAGTTTTCAGAATAATTCTCACACAGAACTGTGTGTTTTCATGCAGAGCAATTTAACACACATAATCACTCCTAAACTAGCTCAGCCCAAAGGTAGTTCTGGCCTCGAATTCTGCCTCCAGCAGAGCCCACAAGATGTGTAGAAAACAAGTGTAAGAAACAGGGCAAGTGCAGAGCAATTCACTCGTTGATGTACCCTCCCAATTTACTGCCTTTTTTAGTAGTAAAAACAAGTTGTAACATTGGCAGGGAGTCCCAGCTTTCTTACACTTTTCATTAGTTCTATTGTTACACAATACAGAGCTCAGGTCCTGGAAGACAAGTAGGATATGAAATATTCTTAGAGCTTTGCTTTAAATGCAATCATTTGTAATTCTTTTTCAGCCTTCCCCAAAGCCTCTTTAAGATTTATCACTAAAGACAAGAAGATACTGACTGGACAGAGACATGGTGAAGAGCAAGTCCACCCTTCAAGTCTCCAGGATTCCTCCAACTGGGCACATTCTTTCAATTATTTTAAAACGTCCCACCCCCAACAGAATCCCAGAATGGTTTGGGTAGGAAGGGACCTGAAAGCTCATCTCATTCTACTCCTCTGCCATGGTCAGGGACACCTTCCACTAGACCTGGTTGCTCCAAGGCCCATCCAGAACAGTCTCAGACACTTCCAGGGATGGGCCAAGCAGTCAAATGGGTCTCAGCCCAAGGCTGATGTTGAGTCTCTATTCCTAATTCCATAGCAGGATTCCCTACTGTATCCATTGTACCTCCTCAAACAGAGCTGAAGGGATGACAACTGAGTGCAGGAGCCTGGGTCACACCTATACAGAGTGAAAGAGAACTCTTATAAATGCAAGGGACAACCATCATGCTATACTGATATTCTGATCCTTAGTGGTTAAAAAAATGAGTGATGACTGCCTTAAAAAAATATGGGCTCCCTCCAAAAGAGGCAGAACCATCTCCTCTGAGCCAGGTGAGTTGTGTTCAGCAGGATGGACTGGTGTCCAAGCTGGGACATTACACACATGCCTGAAGAAAAACTGCAGCCACCTCTGATCTTATTCCTGTCAAAGCAGAAAGGCTCTGTCAGTATCTGCAGAACTTAAAAAACTAGGGATCAACGTGACAGAAGGATAGCACTGCTCTTTTCCATGAGTAAAATCCACTGCAGAAAGGAGACATTTTGCACTAAATGGATGGTGGTCTGGGTCTAGGCCTGGGCAGCTTCTCTTTTTCAGGTTACTCAAGCCTGTATGTCCCCAGAAAGTGGAGATCTCTTCAAGCACATTTTCTTTCTTAATTAAAGTAACATTTTGAAAATACAGTTGCCCTGTGACAAGAACAAATGACAGCACGGCAGCTGAAGGGATCAGCTTGTAGGGACTTGCAAACCCAGCACTAACAAGCTGGAACTCGCTCCTGAGGAGCAACTCTTCACATGGAGAAGAGGTTCCTTGATTTATTTTTTAAGCTAATGCAACAGGTGGCTTGACACTGTGGACATAAAAATGGCTTTATTGAAAATATCAAACATCTCAGAAAATCCACATGCCTCAAAAATCACCTACACAAACCTTGGGGCATCTCTTTGCACCCACCCTCTAAGTCCATGTGCAGCTCCAGTCTCTAGAAGGGCAAAGTGGAGTTAGAAAATCTTCACAGAAGGGCATGGAAAGAGGTTAAAATGATGAAACCTGGTGAGACAAGAAAGGCTGTGGCTCCTTGGATTGGGGAGGGAGGTGGGGCAGGACATGATGAAGGTTTACAAGAGGATGGGGGTGGTGGATAAGGTGAGTGTGGAACTGCTATTCAACAAACTTGGCATTACTCAAAGTTATGGACACTTGCATGAGGTCAGTTCAGAACATCCACAAGAATGTAAAGAGATGGTGGAGAAGTTCTGGATATTGCTGCCAGAAAAGGTTTGGAAGCAAACAGTGCCTGCAGGCAGACAGGTTCATGGGCAACAGGTTCATCCAGATATAAATGGAATTAGGGTAGAGGTGTGCCTCCAATGACTGTAAGTGAATCTTTTCTCCTGCTGTCACTTCTGGGGACAAAGTGCATTTTTCATAAATCTAATTCTGCTGCAGTCATTGAAGACTCTTTTCTATTCCTAGAGCTTTATTATTATTAATAATAATAATGATGCTAATGACAATAATAAACCAAATGAAAGCAGCCCAGTACATTTCCCACAGAACACAGACTAACAAAGCTCATGCTTTCAGGCATTGGTATATAAAGAGTGAGTAACAGTCCTGTTTTAAATTACTGCCCTGCAACAGTGCAAGGAACTGAGAATAGTGTTTTACAGCAACTCCTCAGTGTGCTGCTCCTTGGGAACACAGAGAAGGGCCAATCAGGAAGAATTCAAAAAGCTGGAATTCAATTTACGGAAATGAAATCTTAGGTGACCAGGAGGCAATCTGGGGTTCTCCCCAAGATCTGGCCTCTCTCATGGTAACTATTTATGGTGAAGCACAGGTAGCTGGAAAACTTTTACAGGGAATAAGTTTTTGAAGAAATTGGCTGATATCATAAAGCCTGTCCTGGTACCAGAGCTTGGACAAATCCTGGCTGAACTTTACAGCAGACAGGTAATACCTGTTATCACAGAATAATTGCTAGTTTTGCCAAATTGCCTTTTTTGCCTCAACTCCAGAGCTTGGTGACATTTTGCTAGTCAGTGCTTCAGTCTCCTCTCCACAAATATTCTCTTAAAAACAGAACTGGTGCCTCTGAGAAGGAAGAAAAGGACCATATTCAGACCAAAGAGCAGGAAAGGGTATTTAATGAAAAGCCTAATTTTACACTTAAAAAAATTATATACCAGCAACTCAAATGCCAAAGTGTTTGTCCCACCTCTCCACAAGTTTTAAGTACCACCTTTCTGAGTTCTCCTCATGTGGTTTGCTTTACAACAGAAGTTCAAGGGGCACCCTGAAATGTTTTGAGGCACTCTGAAAAAATCAAGGTACTTGTGTAGAAGAATCTCTGGCACAGTGGCCATGATTCCTGTGATGTTGTGCATAAGCATCTGCTGCTATTCAAGGCCACAAAAGCCTCCCTGGAAACAAGTACAACCTGCTGCCTTGTGGCCATTGCCTGAAGGTCAGACCTCTGCTACACACCTGTGCCTGCAGTGAGACCTGCTGCACATGAAGATTCAGTTCTGAGTATGAAAGAAGTAAAAACTGGGACATGATCATATGTCATTTGCCCACTGACATGGCAAAAAGGATCAGGTTGTAATAGTCAGCCCCTATGGATATAAAATCCCTTAAGCAGCTGCCAGCTCCCAGAGGTCACGAGCAAAGCATGGTCTTAGGGGCAAATTATTCTCATCATCTCAGCCTGGATTGTGTACATGTGATGAGGCCAAGCTTTGACCAGAAGACACAGCTCCTGTTGGAATGTGATGGAAACGTGGTAGGGAGCAAACCTGGTAGAGGGAAAACATGAGTCTCATTTCATGGATCAGAACAGAGAAGAGTCATTCTAGACCAGAGCTGACACTCCTCTCTGGTTCCAATCATTTGCAGCAAGCAGAGGAGCAATGCTGGAATCCATGGATTCCATGGGAATGTGAAGATGAGGGTCCCACTGTCCAGCAACAGGCAGCACATCAGACCTCCCAAAGAAAGGTCTTATTTCATGCTGACATTGGAGGAGTCTTTGAAAGCTGAGCTTCACTGACAGTGCTGACACCCCCCAAGAAGGACACCACTGTCAGACTGTGGAACTTTGAAGGATTAATGCTGGCACAGTATTAGCAGCATAGAACCAGGCAAAAATACCCAACCCCAGCACAGGGGAAGGATGTGTTTTACTGGCTCTTGAAATGTTCCTATGACAGAGATGAATGAGCATGTGTGCTCCTTCTAAAAATCCATCAAAGGAACTTCTGGACAGAGACCTCATACAAAAATCCACAACTACTGAACTCTGACTGACAGATTCCAAGGAGTATTTGAACTTCAACCCAAGTCTGGTTCTGCCAAGTGAAAAAGCTCCATCCTGGGGAAAAACTTTGCAGATACTAAGTGGAATATATTGAAATGTGTCATCCCCTCATAAAAGAGCATGGAATCGACAACTGAATGCTGATTTTCAGAGTTCTTATTCCCTTTATATTTTCTATAGCATATGTGCTCTCATTTGATCCTCATTGTCACACAATAGCTGAGCATTAATGGTAAAATCACAGAGTGATTTGGGTTGGAAGGGACCTCTAGGATCATCCAGTTCCACCCCCTGCCATGCAGGGACACTTTCCACAATTCCAAGTTCCTCCAAGCCCTGTCCAACCTGCCCTTGGGCACTTGCAGGGATGGGGCAGCCACAGCTTCTCTGGGCAGCCTGTGCCAGGGCCTCCCCACCCTCACAGGGAAAAAATTTCTTCCTAATAGCTAACCTAAACCTACTCTCTTTCAGTTTAAAACCATTAATAAAAATATATATGGAATAAAGAATGTATTCCAAGAGAAGTGCAAGCCTGCTAGTCCAGAAAAATTTCTAGTTGTATCTCTCCAAACAACTCTCAGGCCAAATCTCTGCTGAGTCTGAAGCAGAATGTGAAGTTTTTTCATGGCTCTGTCTATGTGTCACTGCCATTACAATTATATTCCCCATCTGTGACAGCACTTGAACCATCAACACACGTTTTGCTTTTAGGCAGCTCAGGCTTTTGAGATGTTTTCATTTAGAGTCAAACGCTTTCTTCCTACCGTGCACTACAGAACTGACCAAGAGAGAAAGGGAAGATTAGTGCAAATCACTCCTGCAATCCACCACAAATGAGTGTTTCTGTCCCTGCTCAGTTTGAATTGCAGGGTATTGGAAATGCATCATGTTCCAATCGATTTTCCAACGCACCCAAGCCACATTCCCTATGTGTTATCGACTCAGCTGTGAAGCCACGAGGCAGAGACAGTTAAGAAAATATTTACAGGAGACAGGGCCCTACAGTAAATCAGTAATGAACTTGTTTGTCTGACCCATTTATTCATGACCCATAAGTGAGCTTCTGCTTTTTTCTAGAAAAAAACACACAAGATCACACAGTGCTGCTGCACAAACTGACAAAGCCAAAACAGACCCTTAATTCCTGTGTCAGTCTTTTCATTTTCTGCAATGAACACAAGAGGGGAATTTGCATTGTGATCATTCCTTCCAAACTCTTGGTTAACTTCTACTTAGCCAAACATGGGTGACCTTCCTCCAGCTGAGTATTGATGGTTTAATATCTCCTATGGAGCTGGGGGTGTTCCTTCTGGAGAAGAGAAAGGTTTGGGGAGATCTTAGAGCTCCTTTCAGTGCCAAGAGATCTGGAGCAGGACAAGAGTGATAGGACACAGGGAATGGCTTCCCATTGCCAGAGGGCAGGGTTAGGTGAGATATTGGGAAGGAATTCTTCCCTGTGAGGGTGGTGAGGCTCTGGCACAGGGTGCCCAGAGAAGCTGTGGCTGCCCCATCCCTGGAAATGTCCAAGGGCAGGTTGGACAGGGCTTGGAGCAACCTGGGATAGTGGAAGGTGGAACTGGATAATCTTTAAGGTCTCTTCTAAACAAATCACTCTATGATTCTATCATTTCCTCCTGGAGTTCATGGTTTTCGTGCTGCTAAAAGTCTCAGGAAATGCATTTGGGAAGAAGTGGTTGGGCCTTTCTGTTTGGAAGCAACAATCCTCAAGTTAAAAACAGTCTTCCTCAGCTCTTGGAGGAGGAAAGTTAAGCAAGAGCTTTCTCTTTAAATCCGTGTTCCCAACCATGGCTGAAAGAGAAGAATACACCTCCATGCAACCCTGGGTGTAGAACAGCCCACCTGGATCAGGAATTCCCGAGCGAAACGCTGCCACACCTACTGCAAAAACTGAATTGATGTTTGTTTGGGTGACATGGGAACGTCAGAAAAAGCAGACAGGCTTGTGCTTCTTCCCAGGGATTGTCACAGCTGTAATGCTTGCACATGTCAGCCTGCTGGTGTGAACTCAGGAGGTCCCAGAATATGGGACATATTGCCAGGAAGAGGATTTCTGCAAGACAGAAATGAGTGCTTGTGATACAGATTAAGTACAAACACAATACATTATTGATTAATGTGTCTAAACAAGCTTTTGTGACATAGTTTTAAGAAAAAACTCTTGCCAAGAAATCAACTTAGAGATGCTCAGCACAAGTGTGCACTAGTCTTTAAGTAAAGGAAAAGCCTATTATTTTATATCTGTCTTTTGATGCCGTTTGCTACAGTCACAATGGGCTCTAATGCTCTTTCAGATTTTCCAGCACAAAGTCCTAATCTGAGGATATTCTAATGAAGTGAGACAAATGCTCAGCACAAAACCAACCTGGCGGTTCTGCCCTGAAACCTGAAGTTCAACCCAAATCCCGAGGTCAAGGTTTACAGGCAAAACTTGCAGAAATTCTCTTTGTGTAACTGAGGACATCACACTTTGGCCTGTGACCACTATCATGTGTGGAAGCATTTTACTTGGAGAAAAACAAAGCAATCTGCATAATCCTGGCAAATTGGGGAGGCAATTTTAGCACTTGCATCAAGCTTTTCATGCTGCAATTTCCTTAGGGATGTTCCAGGCAATTTCAAATGCACATCACCTCCAAGAATCAATCTAGCACTGTTGTCTTTGGCACTGTGGGGAAGGAATTTAAGGTTTGTCTACTGATTTTAATAAAACATGAAGATATGGTTACTCCAGGTTCAGAAAGCAGCACATCCCTGTGGCAAATAACATGATTATCTCAAAGCTACTTTGCCTTCCTGCTCTTTGCCTTTCCATAGAGCCTTCCACACATCTTTCCCTTTCCCAAAGGATTTGAAGGACCAGTCTCTCCAGCTGGCTGCCCTCTCCTGGATGGAATCAAAAAGTGTTTGATTATTTCCACTTAGATAAAACGCAGTGATCTGCTTTTAATTTTTTTCCCTCGGGTCTGTGTGATCACAAAGGTTCCACTATGCCAGAATGAGAACTATGAATTCTGAGGAGCTGCTTCATAAATCTTTACAGAGTTACCAACTATTTTGAGAGTAGAGTTTTTAGCGAAATTTCTTTTGTTTATACATATGCAAAATTACGAAATTCTTCATTTTCACATTTCACATTTCTTTCCTATATTTATCAGTGCCTAAACCACACTGTTGTGGGGTTAATTCCCCTCCTCAAACATGCTGGAAAACATTCCCATGGCTCTTTTTTGCTTAAGGTAAGAGCGTAATATATGGAATATTACAGCTCAAAGGGTTGTTATATAATCTTCTCTTCTTCCTCAAGTCAGGGTCAAATATTTCTTTGCTACTCTAGATCAGTGCTTGGCTGACCTCAGTTAAAGACAGCTGATAAAAGGGACTGCACAGTTCTTGCAGGGAACACAGTGCACTGCTCCCCTTGTTAACTATTGGTGTTCCTACAGGTTTGTTTATAGACTCCCGAGATGAGCAAAGGGCTCTGGAGATGATTTTCAAAAGGACCCATTCATCAGGGAGCTGGGAGTTGCATTCTGTGAGCTCTCATCTTTAAATTGAGGGCAGGGATTAAGATGCAGAGTGGAAAGGCTGAGGACAAAACATCCCTTAAAGAGGGTCTCAGTCGTTGCCAGCGGCACCGGGAAGCCGGAGGGTTCTCCCGGCGCTCCATGTGCGCACTCAGACAACCAGCCACGCTTTGAAACTTTCACTGCACATCTGTGCATCCCTCGCCTGGGCTCGGCACCGAGCCAAGAGGCTGAATTCCTGCGAGCCCGTGCAGCTCCCACACGTCCACAGCGCCAGGACCCAGAGGGAGCTGGATCGCTGTGAGTCAGTGCGGCGCTGAGCCCCGCGAGCGCTGAATGAGGCTGCAAAGGCAGAGGGAATGTGAATGGCTCTTCTGGCGTGGGAGAGCGGCCTCGGACTGGGGTGCTACAGACCGCAGAGCAGCCTGGAGAACCCTCGGGAGCCTCTGTCCCCCCGGCGTGCAGCGCTCCGGCTCTGAGGTGAGTGACCCCGCCAAGCCGGACCCGCGGCACCGCTTGGGCAACTTTGGGATCTCCGCCACAAGCCGATGTGTTTGTGCTGCACAGTGATTTTCGCCCTGTGGAGCGGGCACAGAATTGGGTGTCTGTGGAGTACTTTGCTTCAAAAGCAGCGTTTGCAAGCAAAGTGTGGTCTAATGAAACCGAAAATCGCATCTGCTAAACGCAGGTTTGGCCGCACGCACATCTGGAAGGTGTTCCTAAAGCAGCTGTGGATAAGCTTAAAGCTTGAAAAACATCCTTAGTAAGAGCAGCTTAATCTTAGGGAAATGCAAGTGTTCTTATCCTTTTTACCCAGGTATATGGGAACTTAGTTTTATTTTCATTCTATGGAAATTGCACCTATATAAAAATTCTTTACTGGTTTTGTTCTGACTATTAAGGCTTCCTTATTTCCTTCTTTTTCCCCTTGTGATAATTCTAACTCTGGATAAAACCTCCTTTCCTTCTTTACTAATATAAATAAGTAGGAATTCTGCTAAATCAAAGCGTGACTGGCCCAAGGCAGAATCCTTTTAGCTGCAGACAGAGCAGTACTTCACCACAGACCGTATATCCTCTAGGATGCCCACTTGGAAAAGCTCACGACCTCCCTGCTGCCTGCCTGTAGTGACGGGATGGAGCTGACAATGTTTATTGATTTATAGAGGGTGATAACACTGTTTTAGCTGAGACACTGCTCAGCGATACAAACGGGGACCCCAGTCAGGGAGACAGAAGGAATTTGTGTGCTGGGAACAAAAAGTGTTTGTGCTTCGGTTCTTTCTTCACTTTAAATTCTCCTTATATGCTCAAGAAGTTTTAGAAAAACACCAAAAGTGAGCGTGCTTGTCAGGCTGGTTTGCCAAGTTGTCACAGCTTGGAAATTGCATTGTAACTGTTAGACAGATAATTTATGGATGTTTTCATGCATTAAAGTATCACAATAAAGTTTTTTGGCCACTTTTTTCCCTAAGCCAAACTAAAATGTGACAATTATCTGCAATAAGATAGAGAGGGATCTGACTTTTCTGTATGATCCTGCTCCTGGGACTTCTGAGCTTGTTCAGATATTGTGGAAAACAGGTTTTTAAAACATCCCCCTGACAACTGCCATTTCAGACACTGGTCTGAAACTCAGAGAGTTACAATATTTTCTGCATTTTCCTAAAGAGGTTACAGTGATGGAATGAAGAATGAAATATACTGGAGAGTTCTCAAGTATGATAAGAAAGACTTGGCCTTTATATATATTAATAATCCTATATATGAATCATTTTTAAACAAATCTTAGCAAGATCTGGAGAGGAGCCCCACGAAACATCTGTGCAGTAGAGTAACAGTGATTTCACATCTTGATCAATCCCAGCCACTGACCCTGAAGGGATCTGTCACTCACAGCAAGGTGGTAAAGAAAGTAACTGTGCCTTTCTTTTTCTATTCCTCATAGCTAAGCAGTGCCCCTTTTCTCCATTAAAATCTGAAATTGTCTTTTCAGATGCCTTTATTTAAGTTCAGGGGAGAATTACATTAACCACAAGCATTGTTTTAACCCATATGATAAATAAAGGGCAGCCTATGAAATCACCATATTAATTGAAAAAATCAGGCTATAAACCCCCCTAATTTATATATTCATATTAGTTTTTTAAATGTGAAATGTCTTTCTTTAATGGGACACCTAGAACAAGGTCAGATAGAACAAATAGTTAAAAACTAGATTATTTCGACCAATAGAATAGATCCCCTACTGCTCCATAGCCTTGGCCATATAAAAATGTTCATTTAAATACAAATCCCATTAATTTTTTTTTCCATTCAACATTCTTTTAGGATTAACAGAATATTGAATACCTATTAATTAGCATTAATTGAATTACACTAAAGGCAAGTAGAAAAAATACTGGTAATTTTAAGAAGTTAACAGATAATCTGTGATTTTTTTTTTAGTCTATATTTTAACAACAAACTCCACTGATAAGAAATAAAGGGTTAATAAAACTCATGGTCTCATTCCAAAAGATTCAACGCCCTAACAGCAAAAGTCAATGCTGGATTGGTGGGGTTAGAAGTTCTCGTCAATCCCAAATCTGAGGCCAATAAAAGCCAGTGAAACTCAACCCCTTTCAGACCAGCAACAGCAACGGTGACCTCTGCCGGCAGCTGCCCTCCGGGAACGAGGGATTTAGGGGCTTATTCAGCAAGTGACCACGAACCAGAGTATTTATTAAATCAGATTACACACTCAGAGAAATGTGGGATAACGCCTCTACCCACCCAACTTTGTCTCATGGTAAAGAAACTTGCCCCAGGGGAAGGAAGCTGGGGAAGGGGCTGGAGAACCAGGAGCAGCTGAGGGAGCTGGGGGAGCTCAGCCTGGAGAGAAGGAGGCTCAGGGGGGACCTTCTCACTCTCTACTGTTCCTGAAAGGAGGTTGTGGCCGGGTGGGGGTCGGGCTCTGCTCCCAGGGAACAAGAGACAGGACAAAGGAAAACAGCCTCAAATTGTGCCAGGGAGGTTCAGGTTGGGTATCAGGGAAAATTTCTTCATGGAAAGGGTGGCCAGGCACTGGCACAGTCTGCCCAGGGCATTGGTGAAGTCACCACCCACAAGTGCTCAAAAATGCATAGATGTGGCACATGGGGACATGGTTTGGTGGTGAACACAGCGCTGCTGGTTAATGGTTGAACTCAGAGGCCTTTTCCAACCTTAATGATTCCATGGCTCTGGGAAAGCAAAAGGCACATGTGCCAATGTCCCTGCAACTGTGTTCCTTCCCCAAACAGAAGGAAATTGTCCCTGTGCTGAGTCTGACCTGAGCCTGGTCACAGAGGCCAATGCATTTAAGAACATTTCTCCAACATTTCTCCAACTAAAGCATCCCTCCCGCTCAGGGACAGATGTCCTGTGGGATGTGTGTGGCTTGTTCTCCTGACACAATGCCCTTTGTGCACTCTGTGGAATTCATTAAATATTTGTGTGTGTGTGTGTGTGTGTGTGTGTGTGTATTTATACCAAAAATTATGTGGTCAAGCAAAGCAAGATCATTTCTGCTGTTGCCAAGAGAGTGTAGTATCAATTATTATGAGTTATGTGCTGTCTTGTCTGCCCAGTTCCACTAATACTAAAGCCATGGAATCTGGGGGAAATAAAATCTCAGACCCTCAATATAAACTCATACTGTCCCCAAGTCCTGGATACTGCTTGTAGTTCTGGTTCTCAGTTACATGGATAAAAGGATAAAGTAAAACAAAAAAAGGTGCAGGATGCTGAAAGCCTGGAACATTTTCCATATTTAGAGAAACTACACAGATTATGATTTCTAAGTCTGGAAAGGAGATGGCTGAGGAGGGGTGTGAGGGAGATATTTATAGTCACAGTTGTCCTTAAGATGTTTAAAGGAAATGGCTCTTGTCTCCCAGCTCAGAAATCAAAGAGTGGGAAACAAAACTGTCAGGTGGCAGTGTCAAAGCAAACAAAAGAAGGTGGTTCCTCTCTCCAGGCGTAATGGAGCTATGGAATTCCTTTCCATGGGATATTGAAGGTCACAGGGTTCAGGAAGCAATCAGACATTCTGAAAGCCAAGAAGCTGCCTGTGGTTCCATAAATCCAAAATGATTGCTGAGTGGGAAAGCACTCCAAGGAGATGATCCCCATGTGGTTGCCCTATTCATACATCACTCCTCACACATCATCAGCTGCTGCAGGAGGCAGAGTCCTGCCCTAGAATGTGTGTTGTAGTACCTTCTCCTCAGTGCTTCAGCCCTCCAAAAAAGGTGACTGTGCAACATTTACTGTGGGTTGGCAGTTTGCTGATGAAGGAATGGCAATTCTGGCAAAATGAAAAGGTAAAATAGCATCCTTCATTTTGATTTTTGCTCAAGAATTAGGTGTAGGTCGCTGTTCATGTAACTACTACAGAAAGACATTAATGCTGAGATTTAGAGCTCTTCAGGCAAAATGTTGTCCAAATAGATTATGACTGAGATACTGGAGAAAGGCCTGCGAAGTATAAATCTGGTGGATCTTCTGAAATTCACTGAAATGAGAAAATACAATTTTATCTCATATCTCTGTGGTCTTTATGTGGAGCTGGGCACCTTATTTGAAAATCATTATTGAACTAAAATACTTTCTAACAGCTCTCACTAAAAATATTACACATAAATAAATCTTAAGTAAAACACAGCAGGGAAACACACCATTAATTACATTGACAATAACTCTTCATTTTGAGAACTGCACAACCCTGCAAAATGCAGCAGAGGATGGCAGTGAAGCCTGAATGCCAAGAACCTGATTGCAGTGGCAGAGAGCTGTGGAGGCACCGAGGATCTGCAGAACTGGCTACAGCAACTCATGGATCAGCTCATCCATGGAGAGACATTCAGATCACACCAGGACTGCAGAGCAGGAGTAAATGAGCAAAGTGCTGCTCAGTGTCTTGGCCTGCACAGAGCTGACAGTTGCCCAATGCATGCAGAAATCAGGCCCTTCATACACACACATGAATGAGATTTCCCTGGCATATCATCTAAATCCAAAATTTAAATGATTGCACAAGGTAGTTTGAAATAACATGTTTGATGGCTTTATTGCCAGGCTTCTGTAGCATCCATTGAATTCCCCCAGGCCATTGTTCAATGAACGAATCACCTCTGAAGTTTCTTTATAGTGGAGGAAGTGGTTTTTCCCTTTCTTCTTGTTTCCCCAGGCCCTTGCATTTACAGCAGTGCTTTGAGATTTTATGGCACAGTAGTTGACGCTGTAAGATGAACCAATTCAAGATCCATCAGACTCACATCCTGCATTGCTGTTTTATCACATAGAATCCCAGGCTGGTTTGAATTGGAAGAGACTTTAAAGCTAATTTTGTTCCACTCCCTGCCATGGGCAGGGACTCCTCCCACTGTCCCAGGTGGCTCCAACCTGGCCTTGGACACTTGCAGGGATGGGGCAGCCACAGCTTCTCTGGGCACCCTGTGCCAGGGCCTGCCCACCCTCCCAGGGAAAAATTTATTCCCAAGATCTCATCTAAATCTCTCCCCCCTCAGTTTGAAGCCATTACCCCTTGTCCTATCTCATAGACACAGCTTCCATATTTCATAGTGGTATTTCCTGGAAGAAACGGAGAGATGGTGTCAATGCACAGCAAAAACCCTGAGGAATTGCCTGGCCTGGACTTCACAACCCTAACCTTAACAGTCTCCCCTCAGACTGACAGAAATCAAACCTGCAGTGACCAGACCAGTTGTTGTATTTCAAGACTTCTTTTATCCAAGGATTTTCTAAAACTCAACATTGAACACAGATCATTAAACTGATTCCCAAAAGTCTTTCTCTCATTTATGTTCCTGGCTCCAAAATCCAATTTCCTGTTCCCAGAGGGTCCACAACAATGTGCTAATAAAAGATCAGATTCTGCTCCCATTGACTTGTCCAGAATCCAAACTCCCACTGATTTCAGTGGGAAAAGATTCAAGCACAAAGACAGAAAAGAATCAAACAGGAGGTAAAACAACTTCTTTGACTGTTTTTGGCCTTGCTTTACATATTATTGACAAAATCATAGGATCATTAGGGTTGGAAAAGAACTCCAAGATCATCAAGTCCAACCTTTGACTCCACACTCACTAAACCATAATGACCATTTATGTTATGCAAATATGAAATTCATTCCAAGGATAAAACTAATTAAAGGAATTAATAACTGAAAAAATTACTCTGGTTCTTACACTAAGGGCTGGTAATTTATTTTGAACGTCCCCATATTTTTAAGCAATGTTGCTTCCTCAAGAAGATGCAGTAAAAATTATTTCAGCATATTTACTTGTTAACTTGCCCAGAAAATTAGGCTGATTCTGACAGTCTGACCTACAGTGAGTAAATTTGCCCAGTGTAAGTACAGCTGGGAGGCAGATTATGTCTTTGATAAGTTTCTATTTGCTAAGTATGGCTTTGCTAGGCAAAAAAATTACTATTTTGATTTTTTCCTGTTCTTAGTAACTTTGTATTTCCCCCTATTTTATAAGTATAAAAGTGACACAAATTTTCTTTGTGGTCTGCTTCACTACTTTACTTAGACTGTTTTATTTTATCCCTGACACAACCATATGTGATCCATGCTCTTAAAAAAAGAGTTAGGAAGAGTTCTTCAGTAATTTTTGTGGTGGGGATTTGCCAAGCACCTCATTGCTATGTAATACTTTGATTATGATACACTTAACAGCTCTGGCTCACAGAAGATGTGTTTTATTATTTTGAAACACAGCTTTTATTTCTTTTTTGACGACATTATGTGCTGGATGACTCAGGTATGAAAAAAAACCTGTGCTTGTTCACAAAGAGCTTTGCCCTGTGGTGGATGACACAGCCTGCATTTTCCAAAATGCATCATTTCCTGCCCATTATTCCATGATCCTTCTGGGATGCTCTGCATCCCAGTTCCAGAACAGCAAGGTGTTGAAGGCACATGCATTCCTAAAGCAATACAAATCATTCATTTGCATAATTTGTACCACGATTTGCTGATCTTGCTCTTAGGATCTTGATCTGTGTCTCTGTCAGAGAGATGAGCCTTTCACTTGGTCATTCTTATTGAAAGGATATTAAAGGCATTCTCTTTAAAGGGGAATAAGCTGATTTTCTTTCTTCTGCTCAGTGTTTTATCCACTTCCCTCACCAAAACTGATCATAGTAACTGCACTTCTTACCTGGGAGGAGAAAGTACATGAACTGTGTCAAGAGAAATAAATAAGCCCAGAATAAGCCACAGAAACAAGGTGTGATTTTACTTTCCATGTCAAGAAATCTTTTCCATTCTTCCCCTTGTTATTGGGGAACAACTTGGTCTAGTGGAAGGTGTGCACTCCTCATCCCTGGAAGTGTCCAAGGCCAGGTTGGGCAGGGTTTGGAGCAACCTGGGATAGTGGAAGGTGTCTCTGCCCATGGCAGACAAGATTTAAGGTCTCTTCTGACCCAGACCATCCTGGGATTCCATGATTGGTCTTATCAATGTTCTAAATATTCAACATCCACATTTTTGTTCTGCCTGGATCCAAACCCTCCCTACCCCAGTTCCTCTTGCCAAACCTTCCTCTCATCATTTTCTCAGGCACATGCTGTAAAGAGGAGAGTGCAAAGGGTCACTGCTCAGCCTCACATTCCAGAACACTTTATATATGCCAAAAGTGTGAGTTTCTGGTTTTGGCAAAGCATGCAGAATCCAGAGCATCAGAGGGAGTTTAATCCATGAGCTCTCTCTAGATGCACATTCCTGTACTCAAACTGCTGCTGGGAAGGGCTGTACTAGGGACCACTTCTTTTTTTGGTGTGTTTTGAGAGAGGAAAGCATGTGGCCCTTTCCTTTTAATTTCTTCTCTCCTATTTGAAAGCAAAGAAATTAGAAAACTGTTTAATGAACTGTAAAATTTCTCTCTCGTGTTCAATATTTGAAATTTTTAAAATACAAGCCATTTGAATTCACCCTTCAGCACTTGATTGTGCCATCGCTTGAAAGCAAAAGGAAACACTTTCTAAGAAAATAAAACATTTCCAATGCCACAGGAAAACTGATGTAATGTTTCAAGTTCAGATTTAAAGTTCTTCTCTTTCCCTTTGAAATAAAATGAATTTGCAAAAGCTCATTTCCAAGTGACATGTATTTAAACTCTGGCATTGTGCACAGAAATGAAGGACACACCTAATCATCAAAACTTCCCTCTGGTTTTCATTTTAAGCAGCCAAAAAATGATATTGTAACGTTTGGACCTTGATTATCTGCTTTGAACCTAATACTAATGCAAAGAAACCCCAGAGAAAAGTCAAAAGATGCTAAATTCAAACAGAATAGGCCCCTTTGAAAAGATATTTCTGTTAGAAATCTGCTAGACATATGTTATTACCAAAAAAACCTTATTTTTCTTGTGTTAAACAATTGAAAATGGTTTTGTATTCATCATCTGATGAAAATAGTAGGAAAAATAGGCAAATAACAAAGAAAAATATATTCCCTTTGCCACAATTATTTCAATAATCTATTGAGTTCCACACTTCAACAGCATTTAATATTGTCATACTATAGACCACATCTGGCTCCAAATGTCATCTTTTGTCTCCTTCCACTCTGTGCTCCTCCAGATTCCTTCCAATGCAGAATAAAACTGCTTTTCTGTAACCACTGTGATTCTTCCTGACTATTTATTCAACACACAAAAGCATTAACCAATAACACAATAAACACAACAAATAACAATAACACGATAAATACAAGGTGCACACCAAATAGCCAGACAAAGGAAATACGTGGTTATATATGGGGTTAAGTGATATAATGAGATGAATTTTTAAAAAATCAGGTTATTTGAAAGAAGAGATATCAGCACAAACCCCATGGAAATTCAGATTTGAAATCAGACTTTTCTGAATGCTTTTTGTGGAGGTACAGGATGTGTGAAGTGCAGCCATGGTTCATTGTAAATGTCCTGCTTGGAGAAGAGGGATCTGCACTCAATGAAAACACAAACTAGAGTCATAATTAGGTGGGGAAAGAATTATGGAATTTATTATAGAATAATTAAGGTTGGATAAGACCTCAAAGATATCATCAAGGCAAGGCTGGACAGGGCTTGGAGCAACATGTGATAGTGGAAGATGTCCCTGCCCATGGCAGGGGCTGGAACTGGATGAGCTTTGAGGTCTCTTCCCACCCAAATAATTCCATGATGATTCTTTGTAAACCTGGATCTTACCTGAGGTCCTGCCACCTGCTCTACACAGTCTGTGCTACACAGATGAGAAAATGTTCAGTCCAGGTGCAGGATTTGCAGTCAGATGTCTGTGTTGCAACTTTTAATCTTGATATCATTGTAATTAAAGAGACTGTCTCATACTGTGCTCTATTGCATTGGGTCACCATGAGCTCATTACCTGTGACATCTCATTAAGTTGTTAAGTGTGTGTGCAATTTCCCATGTTACAAATATGATGGTATAACCTCACATGAAAATTATCAAATATTCATCAAAGAAAGCAGTCAATAAAATTGTGCAACTGTGTGCAAGCAGGGAAAAAGATGATTCATTTACAGATGTGCAGATGATAAATTTTTCATCGCTGCACACAACCTGGGGCACATCAGGAGCCAGACAAATATTTAAAACACCACCATTATTTTCCACTAGACAAACCCTTGCAAAAAATTTGACATTTCAGCTCCTCTTTGAAAAAATTTCTGTTAGTTGTAAGAGAAAAAACCCATAGAAATATTCTTCTGGGATTAATTCTCTAGACATAATAACTGAAAAAGCTATTGAGTTAGCTCTAAAATACAGTGGGTTTTGCTGCTAGGACTAATATCTGTAAGAGGTTGATGGTATTCATCATTCTAAAAACATCTGAAAACTTGTTTTAAATCCTAGAGGCTGCAGATTTCCTGTCCCAGAGACAAGGCAGCTCTGCAGCATCATTCAGAAAGAGGAATGTGAGAGAGGGTAGGTGTCTTGTTCCAGTCTGTTAATCTGTACATTATAGTGTAACCTTCTGTAGACCCAGAAAATGGAATAAAACTTCTATTTGGAGGAAGCACTAGTGAAAATCTTCAAAGTATTGCAAAGAACAAGTTTTCGGGAAGCAATTAACTGCCTGACTGAGAAAATCCCTGATCTAAAACTCATGGGTGGTATTTTGAAACATTTGATTGAGCTCAGTCAATTAGTCTTGATTATGGTTTGGCTTTTCCCTCAGAATAGGCTGATGCATAGGGAATGCCACTCATACCAGCACTGAGGCAGAGAAGGATGACTCAGCTGATTAATCAGCTTTCTTTTTTTCTTTTTCAGAAGCAAGTATTTGGCTTCCCCAGCTGCTAAAGTGATCACTATCGAGCTCGTGTTGTAACTCACACAGTTTTGGTCACCCCTGACTCATTCTAAGAGAAGGAAAGTTACCTGCAACCCCTGATCTGTCAGAGAATCATTGAATTATAGAATTCCAGACTGGTTGGGGTTGGAAAGGACCTTAAAGATCATCTCATTGCACCCCCTGCCATGGGCAGGGACACCTTCCACCAACCCAGGTTGCTCAGAGCTGCCCCACATCTCTCTGTGACTGATGGTCACACAGAGCAACGCTGCATTCAGTGGTTTCTGTTCTCCACAAAGTCCTTGGCATTTCTAAGGGAAATATTTCCATTCCTGGTTCTTTCTGATCAAGATTTGTCCCTAATTTGGAATCAACCATAAAGTTTTGACACTAATATCAATTCCTTCTAGACAAGTAGACACTGAAATCACACCTGTATTTTGTTAAATAAGTCTACTCACTTCCTTAGAACACAGCACAGAGTCTGTAGACAAGCCATGTCTCTAATTCCCTATCCAGAAATTTGCTGAGTTTATTAACTACGTTAATGGAAGAAAAAAAAATTGGCTACTTGTAAAAATCTTAAAGCAAATGTGGAGCTACTTTCCTTTCTTTAATAGGTAAATCAGAACAAAACACAGCCAGTGAACAGGCACAGTATGTGATCATAGTCATGCAATGCCTACAATGTAAATGGACTTAATGACAAAATTAAACAAATCTCAATTAAAGGCACAATGACTCGAGACAGGCAAAACCCATCACTCTTCCAGCTTCCCATTAAGTAGGTCTCCAAGCATGGAAAGGTTGCCAGCTATGGGGAACAGTTTAGAAAGTTAATGACAGTAAAAATGGGATTCATTGGAGACTGTAATCCTGACTCCATAAGCATTGCCAGAGGCCTGACATGAAGAAACAAGTACTATTTCCAGCAGACTGCAAAGCCAAGGCAAAAATTAACATCTGTCAGAATCAGCTACAGATGAGATTCTTATTGATCCTTGAATGTCACAAGAATTTAGGAGGGCTAAAAGCAAATTTAGAGAAAGCAATCGTGTCAGTGGATTTGGTTTGTAAATTTAAGGTACTTTTCCCTGAATTTCAGTCATATACTTTCAAACAGCTGTGTGTGATGTAGTTCAGTGTTACAAGGCAGAAAAGGTACTTTTTTCCAACTTAGTCACTGTCAAGCTTAGTCTTGTAGGAAAAGCAGTGACAGGGAGCAGCTCTGTGGCTGTTACCAGCCTCCAAGACACTGATTCTCATGTTTGGGCTATGTTGCTGTGGATTTTATTCCTGCCTTATCCGTATCTATCCCTGCTAACAAGATTAAGACTTTGCTCACATTCTTCTAATTAAAATGCTGTAATTCTGGGAAGAGATTCCACATCTACTTTTAGCAGGGTAATCAGTACATCTGTGAGTTCAAGTTACTATTTTTTAACATCAAAGCTTGCACAGAGAGAGTTCTCTTCCATAATTTTTTTATCCACACTGGTCTGAATAACACACTTGAGGTTGTTCAGCCTGGGAAAAAGAAGACTCAGGAGACACCTCAATGCAGCCTTTCAGTACCTGAAGGAGGTTATCAAAAAGAGGAAGAGTGACTTTTTACACAGGCAGAGGATGGTTTTAAACTAAAAGAGGAGAGATTTAGTTCAAAGAATAGGGAGAAATTCTTTCCTGTGAGGGGGATGAGACACTGGCACAGGCTGCCCAGGGCAGTGGTGGAGTCACCATCCCTGGAAGTGTTCAAAAAATATGTGGATGTGCTGCTTGGAGATGTGGTTTAGTGGTGGACTTGGCAGTGCTGGGTTAATGGTTGGACTTGATGATCTTAAATGTCTTTTCCAACCTCAATGATTCTGTGAACTTTGAGCTGTGTTTCACTTACCAGCTGCAGCCTTGAAATATTATTTACAAGTTATTAGTTCTGTAGTTTCTCCCTCTTATAGCAAATTCCCACTCCACAACTTTCAAAGCTTCCTCCTCCCACTCTCTCTCCTTCCCCTGTATTTTCTATAAGGTTGTAATAGAGTGCTAAGAGAAGATTTTGATTAATCAGCTTCTGCAAGATTGTTTTGATGAATGTAGGATGAGAAAATTTCTTAGAGCAGCTTAATCCTCCCAGTTCCAAGAGTTCCCACATTCAATTTACTGATTGTTCTCACTATGGAAATGGAAAAAAGGTTCATATCTAATATAATAAAAGGTGACCAGGAAAATAATACACTGGTAAACACAGTAACACTGATCTTCTAATCCTGGCCTGCTTTTATGAGAAGTCCCACATTTCCAGCTCTGCATACCAGGGAAGTCAGTGAACCCCATAGAAAGCTGAAGTATGAACAATGCAAAGATGTCCAATGCCATCACCATCATGTTGTAATTTAGGCATTCAGTTATTCAGACTTAGAATAGGGCCAAAGAGAGTTCTAGAAAATGTGGTAGAAACACTCAAGGGCACAACTTGAAGGAAAAATGTGCATCTTCCCCATCATACTTTTTGACTGTAGTAAAAAATGCTTTCAGCAACTAGATGATGCCAGAAAACAGAACACCCTTCAAATGCTCCTATCACAAGTGAGTTGCCAAATACAGATTTATAAGAGCTGCTGAGACTGCCAGGTCAGTCCAACTCCCTGTTTCCTGTTCTTAAACAAAGGTTGCTGAACTTCATTTAAACTTCTTTGAGCTCTATGCTTTGCTTAAAGGATTCCCACAGTACAAGAGGGGATCAGATCTTTCCTTTACAAACACTTTTCTGTGGAACTGTCCTTTTGCACAGAGTAATTTTGTGGCCAGGAGAAGTGTTCAAAGACACAGGCATTTATTTCAGAGACAGCTGCAGGCTCCCAGCAAGGGAGGACATCCTGCACTCTGAAACATCAGCCACTTCTCTGCCTATTACACTGATCATTATTCAAGCTTAGTGTGAGGTGAGGATATTCCAGAGCCATCAGGCTCCAGAGGTTCAAGATCCAGACAAACGTCACCTTAAATTTCATTTCACCTTAAATGGCTGAGAGGGGAATAAAAGCCTCCTATCTTAAAACATCCACAGCAGCTGCCTCCCCTCAAACTCTGACATAATACAAGGATGGAAAACTCCTACTCCCCACTGCTCCCTGGGCCTGAGCCCAGCAGCCCACACCATACAGATGAAATACGGACCCAGCTCAAACTGTCTTTGCTCCCAGAGGGGAGCATAAGCAGATTTGTTGTGCAGCAGCTGCCTGACACACTCAGGATGCTGAGAGTGCTGAAGTTTGGGCTGTATTTCTCTGGCCTCCCAGGTTTAGTGTCAGGGTCTCAGCTGATGCAGAGCTGAGATTCTCAGAGCCTAGGAATGAGGTAACTCCTAAATCAAGTCTCTGTACTTATTCAGTGCAAGGAAATACAGCTGGAATTAGTATTTCTGAAGATATATTTTGTCACCATCCCTCTTTAGCATTGCCAGCAGTTGTCTGGCGTTGCATCCATGCGAGTTAATACAGTAATGAATTAATATAATCATATAGCAATGAGTAAATACCTTCCACAGCAGATGAAAGCCAGGATGCTGAAGACAACAAGAGGTTCCACGTGTGCTTCAGTGAAGATCGTGTGAGGCAGCAGCTCTGAGGCAGCTGGTCTCAATGTGTGAAGGGAGAAGGCAGGGAGACCTGCGAATAAAGGAGGCAGAAGGCACGTGGAGCAGCACTCGGAGCTGCAGAGGAAACGAAACGGAGTATGTCAAGGCATAGGCATGACCAGGGGGAGGGCTGAGATCCAGGGAACAGGACATTGCTCCAGCAGGATTGTATTGCTTGGCCCTTGAGTGTGCTGCCCAGCAAAGCATTTCCAAATGAGCACAAGTAGTGCCCAGAGATGTTCTGCTCCCACAGGGAATGCTCAGGTCTGTCTGGCCCTGATGGGATCACTCAGTGCAAGTGCACAGTGTGTGAGGTTGCGTGTGTTTGCTGCAGCACCACTGAGTCATCGTAGCACTACGATGCACTTTGGGATGACAATCCCACTCTCCTGCATTGAAATCCGTTCACTCCATAAAGAAAGTTGCAGAAAAGGATTTTGGTGAAGAGAGAAGGAGCTGGTACTCACAGGGATTACAAGCACTGGCAAACCCACACTTGTTTTTCTAGCACTCGAGGCACACACACACACAGTAAAATACAATGAACAAATAAGGACAGTAAGGCAAATAAAAGCATGTGAAGAAATAGGATCTGTTTCCCTGGACTCTCGTGCTTTGCAATGGTTTGCTCTGCTGTCAGTTAATCAAGACAATCCTCCAGGCTGAACTCAGAAAAATATACAGGGAAAAAATGTAGGTATGGAGCATTTTGAGTAGTGTCAACACACTTACACAGAAACTGTACTTTAATCCTCAGTAAATGCTGAGTACAAACATACAAAGTATGAAAGCCCAAGGGTAAAAATTCCAGCAGCACCACAGTTTACAAACCAGCTCTGTCTATTCATAGAAAGCGATGCAGCATCGCGTTTTCTGGAGGGCTGGAACTCAAAGGTGAAACCCTATTTGCTTGTTTCCTTTTTCTAATCATGTTCAGATGAGCCCAAGGATTAGAACGAATATCTTAAATGTCTAAGCAATAGTAAAAACCTCATGTTTTTCTTGGTAAACCACCCTAGATGTCGGGAGACTCCTGTTTCTCCTGTAAGAACTACTTGTGCTCGCAGAGAACATTGCAAGAGCCACACAGATGACACTGCAATCTGATAACTCTTCCAGTGTTTCTGTGGTTTGCTTTGTTTTATTTGATGGTGTCTCCAGATTTTTTGTGGACAGCTCTACTCCAGACCCTGTTTCTTAGGAGGTTTTACCCTCTCCTTTCAAAACTGCACCACATCTAAAAGGGTCTTGCTGTGCAGAGAACCAAACCCCTTTTTTCCACCTCTTTAGGAATGAAATTTTCAAGTAGTAAAAAAACCCTCAAAGCAGAAAGTTTTTCTTGCACTCAACTAAACTATTTGCTTAGTTTAGATGGCAAAAACCACTGTATTTCACATGTCTGCAGTGGAGCACTTAGGAATTCTAAGGAAATTCTTTAGAACACAAATGAAATGGGAAAGGCAGGTGGAGTACACTGCTTCAGTCATCTAGAAATTATGGAAATACACTTCTCAAATTTACAGGATATGTCAAAGAATACAGAAGCCAAACCAAAAATGAGCAACAGGCCAATTATTCAGTTTTTTATTCAATTCAGCTTGGGGCATGTTGATGTAAAGAAAAATATTAACATTTCTATGTAATTAAAAATATTATCCCCATACCTTGTGAGTTATATGTAGTGACAACAAGGAGGACACAGAATGATTGTGACTGCTGTGGACTCAAGATCCATTTCCAGCTGCCATGAAAATAAGGAATTCCATTTCTAAAGGTCTCATTTGAGTTTTCTTCCCATCATTTCTATATTTTTGTGTAAAGTAAAAAGTTAGAGAGGGAATTTCAGTCACTAAGAAAGTAATTAAATTCTGTAGGTCTCATGAAGGTAAAACAGATTTAGAAATAGGAAAGAATATCCTAGAAGTTTTAAAAAAATAAAAGGAGGGGGGGAAATGGGGAAGAGGAACATTGCTACTGCTTGGCAAGAATCCTGTGTTATTCTTTGGGTTCTTCACTTGCTACAGAATTAAATTCTACTGACCATGAGTGAGTGGGGAGGATCATTTTATTAAGTGTTTGTAAAATGACTTGACATTTTTGGATGGAAAATCCTCCATAGGCAAAGCAATATTCTGTTTCAGTATGGACTGTTCCTTTGCTATCTCAGCAATCTCTGTGTGAACACAAGAGCATCTCCATTTCAGAAGGTTTTATTTTGTAGACTTTTGTCTGTGTCCTGAAGGGTTTTTTTGAATGGAAAAAAAAAATTCCAACATGTCTTTTTGAACTGCTCCAGCTACAGAATTTTTAATCAGGTGCAGCCAGACCCTCACCTCACCTCCAGTAGAATACAGAGATCTCTCAGTTCTATCCTTTGCTGCTTCCTTCTGTACTTTGACTTGAAATTACAGACACAGTTCAGCTTCCCTGTGGTATTTTTCAGAATTCCTGCCCCATTAAAATATCTTTGAGTCATTTGAAATAGTTATAAATGTACTGGAAGATTTGCAGAAGATAAAATTCCTTTTGGATGTAAATTATTAATAGAAAAGTCATGAGGATCTTGACCATAATTTATGGATGCTCTTTGTCCTTACATAATGTTCTTTTCCAAATTCAGGATCTAGAGAGACACTGCAGATGATGAAATCTACCTCTGGGAATCAGACCATGACATCCCAGCTCATTTTTGTTTTCTACCTCATCTTTGGAGTCACCACACTTTGTGCTTCACACTCCAACAAATCCAATCGCTAAAAATCTCCTTTGTTTCAAATTTATTTGTACAGTTGTAGAAAAGTGAAAAAGGAGAATATAAATGAAAATTAGGAGCTTGAATAAAACCTAATGCTAGCATTGCTGCTGGGATTCAGCTGGTTCTTATTAATCAGGGTTTGGAAAAGAATCAGGATTTATATTCCCTTCTGACTAGCTGGAATAAGATCACTAGTTGGAAAAGTTTACTGGCCCTGAAGATATTGTATTTTTCTGCCTTAACTACTTTTGGCTGTAAGACGGGATAGTAACATCAGTCTGACTGCCCTCATAGTTTCTGTTCCCAGATGAATTCTAGTTTGATTTTGGTAGTTTTGTCAAGTCTGAAATTCCAGTTATTTCATTCCTGTTAATTTTGTATTGGAAACCTCTGGGTCAAATACAGCAAGCCAAATATTCCCAAATATCAATCTCTTAGGACAGCTGTAGAGGGGAGGACAGGCCATGCACCAGCCTCATGATGGCCTTTGGACTCAGTGTTTAAACAGCAACTAGGGAATGAGTCCTCCTGGTTTTGCACAGGAATTGTAGGGGGCAGCAATCCGTCCTGCCGGCTGGTACTTGGGTGGGATGGAGGCATCCAACTTTATATGAGTGGGATGGATTTATCCCATTTATCCTGCAGTAGTTTTCCTGTCAGTTAGTGCCTGAGGTCTTTAGTCACTCCTTTGTGCCTGTGAATTAGGATATATGAAACCCTGGAGTCCCATAAAATATATATCCAGCTTGGAGGCTGTATGGAAAGTTCCAAAGTAATCATCACATGTCAATCACTAATTTTAGGATTTGCTTTATGGATGATAATATAGGGGTGATATACAACTGTGCTATGCTCAGATAACTTATTTCTAGCCAGGATTTTTATTTCTAGCTCATTTAATTTTGCCAGCTTTTTGCCATTGAAGTCATTGACTTCAGGAGAATCAGTCTCCTTTTAAGGCTGTTTTCTGTCATTTATTTTCAAGGATTTGCCACTAGTTTTGTAAGTGACCATTTTTCCTTCACTGTATTTGGAGAGATTTTTATCTTGACAGAGACAATTTCTTTATCTTTTATTTAAAGACTGTCAGCTTGTTATCTTAACTAGGATAAACTTTTCTGTGCACATTTAACACTTACTAACAGTCAATCTGTCACAGCAAGAGCTGCAGCCCATTGCAAGTCTTTAATGGTATGGCCATTGTGACCTAAAGACCACATATTTTTCCCCAAAGGAATCACATTTTAGATGACTGTTGATGACTCTGAATTCCTATGAGCACATTCTACAAGTGACAGTATCCTGATGCCAAACACTGTAAAACAAATTTAAGTTGCAAAAAAATGATGACAGAAATAGAAGTCCTGATGTTGTTTTACCACTCCAGGGTTACACATGAGCCTTCTAAAGGGTTAAAGCTCTCCCTGTCCTGTGTCTTGAGTCACCTGCTGTAAGAAACCCCCAGCTGTGGCTCCAGGCTGGATTTCTCCCATCAAGTGGCTTCAGTCAGCATCCCATGCTCTGAGGGTGTACTGGAAACCTCAGGGATGTCAATAAAAGGAATGGGCAATAAATATCTTTTCCTCTTTTGGGGCTTCTCTACAGAGACACTAGCAATTGAAACATTTATGTACTGGTTCAAGAGGATAGAAGGGATAAAAGGCTGCTGCAAATAAGCCATTTCTGTTACTTATGCCCAAACAAGCATAAAATAAGCCTTAAGAACTGTTTTCCAAAGCCTTACTGGTTTCTGATTTGGTAAATCCACACCCTGCAGAATTATAGAACCACAGACTGGTTGGAAATGACCTCAAAAACCATCTGATTCCAAACCCCTTGTCATGGGCAGGGAATATTCCACTAGACCAGGCTGTTCCAAACCCCATCCAGCCTGGCCTTGAGCACCTCCAGGGGTGGGGCAAGATTCATAGTGCTGTTCTCCCTTAATTACCTCAATATTAACAGATGCACAATGGACTATGAAGCATCCCTGTTATTGTCTTTACCTTGGCTAAACATGAGTCAGAGATTGGAGGTAGATACTTGTTGCACATCCTGTGATGACGATGATCACGGGACATGATGCTCCTTGCTGCAGGGCAGCATTTTTCCCAGTCTGCTGCTCTCCCTGGAAATCCTCAAAGGAACATTTCACTGCTGGAGGCATTTGGAAAAAAAAAAAAAAAAAGGAAGTATCTGAGACAAAGGTAGCTTCCAGCTGGCTCTGCAGCACCCATAAACCTCTTATTTCCAAGCTGAGTCACTGCAGATACAATAGAGGAATGAAATGTTGAGTCCATTAGAAATTCCCGTTTTCTTGCTCATCAGCTAGGATTAAGGGAAAGCTGTTCCTCTGACACTGCCCTTAGTCATAATGGCTTCAGGATTCCCTTCCAGGCCTCCAGGGACTCAGGATCCTCTTCCCTGAATTGCTAATGCTCAGTTTTAATTCATATAATTCATACAAATGTTTCCGTGAGGAAGATGTGCCAGAGGCACCTTCTCTTTAACAGCAACTTCAGCAGCAACTGCCTCCCTCATCTCTCTCTTACTACCAGAAGCAGTGAGACAAAACTAAATCACTACTTGTTGCTTCTTTTGGTGACCTCCACGACCCCTTTTGCTGCACCGACAGCCAAGCAGTTCTGTTTATTTTTTGCACATCCCTAAAACACGCCAACAACTTCAAGAATGACAGAAAACAACATTCCAAATTGTATCATGCTTTAGATTACAACATTCTATGCTTATGTTCATTGCCTATGTTTATTTTTATTTAGAAAATAATGTACTTGCTGTGTTTGATTGAGCCAAACTGAGAATTAATTTCTCTTTTCTCTCACTGGTGTAGGAGCTACTTTAATGGCATCTGGTCAATGTGCAATTAGAAGGCTGCACTTACTGCTATTCTTATTGGAAGCACTTAATTTAGTAAATTTACTAAATTAATCTAATTTAATTCCTAATAAGTTTCCAGGCAACATACCATTTTTTCCATTTTTCCTCAGATTCTGTGGGTAACTTTAATAAAAAAGGGAATTCCCTACACTTGTTTTGTTTGGCATTGGTTGTGCTTACAGGTCCTGCAAGAAAAGAGCTTTTCTAGACACAGAACCAGTTCTTTTCTGATGTGATGCATTTCTCCACTCTACAGAATCAGGGAATCCCAGAATGGTTTGGATTGGAAGAGACCTGAAATCTCATCCTATTCCACCCCTGCCATGGGCAGGGACACCTTCCACTATCCCAGGTTGCTCCAAGCCCTGTCCAACCTGCCCTACATGGCAGGGTGTAGAATGGGAAGATCTTGAAGGTTTCTTCCAACTCCAATAATTTAGAGATTCTACGATTCTATTCTGTATGTGCTGAGAAAGAGAAATAGGATTGAAATGAGATTCTTTGACCCACCAAGTCTGTCATCCTGTAGGCACGTCGATTCTGAAGACAGCCTTGCTTCAGTAGGATATTTTATGAATGTCTGGGAGTGGTAGGTACAAAGGAATAGTATATAGATGCTGAATAACACTGCATCATTTACTGGATTCTGCCACAACCAGGAATCCGGGAAAAAGACGGTAAAAGAGCTTTGAAAAAAACTGTCCTGCTGAAAATAAACTCTTTTGTGGTTAAAAACCAGCCAGTTGGAACTGAAACAGTGTTTTCTTAGGGTGGCAGAACAGTCGGAAAAGTTGTTGGATTATTTTTGGCAGTGGCCAGCACATTATAGCTCTATCATTACTGGTACTAAACTCTCCAGAGTTCACTGAAAGGGTTATTACTTCACTAGTACATTCCTGAAAAAATACAGCATACTCCATCTGTAGCACGAAGCTTTTGATTTTGGAGCTCTGTTTGACCTTCCTGACACATTGATATCACTGTAACTGTCTCAGCTCCTAAATCCTGAGACACACAGCTCTGGCAGAATCTGAGAATGATCCACACACAGCAGCAAACCCAGAGTGGCCTAATCACTGCACAAGTGTTGCACAACGACACAAGGAGCACTAATAGAGTGACTCCTCTCCCTGCATTGATGAAAACGGGCTGGGGAGTTTTAAGTTGGAGTTTCGAACATCAAGTAGCTTCTCCTTGGGTGTTGGTAAGAGCCAAAACCAGTGGCTGCCTTTGCTGGCAGCCCCCTCTCCTGAGGACAGACACTCTGCAGGTGTAAAAAGAATCCAGTTCATGCTTTGGCAGTAGTAGCATGTTCTCCTTAGCAAATGCACTTCAGTCTCCACACCGAGTCCTGCAGGATTTTAGCAGTACAGAAATACCTTATACAACCCCTATTTACCTTATATAAATGGAACAGATAAGCTATTTAATACTTAAGATTAATAAAACACTATTTCTATCATTTTCAGTGGCACCCATTAATTTACAATCAGAAAGGTACCTTGCTGAGAAAGTGCTGGACTTGATTGATAAAGAAAATAATGGTTTTCCTTGAACTGGGGTCTATATGACTGCTCATAGTTGGAGTAAGACTGGATTTATTTCTGCCCTTACAGTAGCAAGATGACAAACATTTATGTGCTTTTATGTGGCTGCAAGTTTTGTACCTTCAATTCTGCTCAAATATCAGTCACAACCAGACAATTTCTGCCAATAAATGGCAATCTGTGATTCTCCTCTTGAATTTAATTGTAACCAGATTTGCTTCCCAGACACAGATGCTGGGGGTATGAGCCCTTGTTTGTCCATCTGTGCAGGCTGAGATCAAGCAATGCCACCAGCAGGTATTGCTGCACCACAGAGCATCACTCCTGGGTTTGGTGAGCCTGGAAGATGTCTGAGATGGGTGGGAAGCAGTGGATTGTTAGGTCTGGTAAATGTGCTGAATAAAGGCAGCTGCTCTGCAAAGTCTGGAACTACTTTAGACAAGCTCTTCACTGCAACAGGGAAAAGGCACAGCTCAGAGAGCCAAGCAAGTGGGTTTGTCCCTGTCCTCCTGCTGTCAAGTGGGGAATGGTATTGAAAACACTGATTTGCTGGCTGATTATTGAAACAAATACTTCTGATTTTAGTGCAACACAGCATAAGGAAGCGCCAGGCTCAGCTCTGCAGCCCAGGGCCCGATGGCATGGTGCAGCCCGCCCCGGCTCAGCTCTGGATGAAATAAGGACCTTGCTGGGGGAGCAGTTCTCTGTGCAGTACACTCAGAGGTAAGCACAGCACTCACTCTGTTCACAGCAGGCTCAAATCACCCAGGACCAGTCTCACACAGCAGCTACACCAGAGGAAGTGTTTTACTGACATTTGACCATAGTACAAGTGGGGTTGAGTACAGGTTTTGTATGTTTGGCCTCAAAAAAGCCTGTGACAGCCTTTAAGAACAAAGTCACCAGCAGATTCTCATGATCAGCACTAGAACTGGCAACTGCTCATCTCCCTACAAGTTCAGTTGGCTGCTCTTGTGAACATTTCCAGAAAGCACCATGAAAGGGGCTAATGACTAAGTATGTGACAAAGCTTAGATATAGAATCATAGAATCCCAGAATGGTTTGGGATGGAAGGGACCTTAAAGCTCATCCCATTCCACTGTCCTGCCATGGGCAGGGACACCTTCCACTATCCCAGGTTGCTCAGAGCCCCTTCCAACACCCCAAAATAACCTGTAAAATACCTGTACATGCCAGCAAAGGAGTCCACAACCCTCACAGCCTAAGGCACACCTATTCTTTTAAAGTTAACTTCTCTTGCTTGTGTTGTCATCAAGTCCTGTCCACTTTTCGTTCTTGTATCACTTTCTATTCTCCTCTAACTAAATAACTGATAAAATGATTCAACTTTGAATCTTCAGAAAAACTACCACATTTTGCAAATACGTTTTTTCTGGCCACATTCCACAGAATGATTTACCATGAAAAGAGGAAATACAAGGCAATTACAAAAAGAAAAAGGCAAGCAGAAGAGATTTTTCTACTTTTATCTTAATGGCCTTAAAGCAAAAAATGTCAGCACATGCAACACAAAAAACAGGAGAAGGGAGACAAATGTAGCTGCACTTTAAAACAGAGAATCTTGTAGAGCACAAAACCAGAACCAGCTCTTTGCTGACATTGCAACGTCTCTTTCCTATAGAAGGAAACAATAAAAAAGGAGTTTATGTATAAACACAATAGGTTGAGGCTGCTATTGGAATGGCTAAATTGTGCCTGGGTTTTGTTCTGCAAACCTTTTCCATTAACATTTCTGTCGGGAAAGCTAACTCTTTAGAGATGTAATGAAGCATCTGATTTTAATTTGGTTGTAGAACAAGGGGTTACTCTCTGGATCGTGCACAGCAAAGCTATGAGCTACACCCAGCTCTCTTTCCTTATACAGATCATACTGACTGCTCCAGCATGAGCAGCACGTGGGAAAGCAGAAACCCTCAGCCTTGCTTTAAGCAAATTAAAGCAGCTTTGGAACAGAAAGGATTTTCACTGTGACAGATTTGACTCTTGTCGTCATTTTGCCCCCAGTTCCTCCAGCCCAACTGTTGAACAAACAAGTGCTCACGTGGTTTTTGGCTTTTCTCTTCGTTCCTCCCCTCGATGCAGGGACTGCCTCTCCACCCTCCTCAGTCACTACCTTCATTTGGCATCTCCTACTGATTTCCCAAATGTTTCCTCAGCACAAACCCTGTTGTTTATGTCATTTCAGCTCCTGTCTGAGATAAGGCACACGAGATCCTAAGGGACGTCTTAGGGTTATTCTGCATTTTCTCCAGGATTTTTCTCTGGCAAAGCTAAAACCCTGGTTGGGTCCTTTAGCGCTGCTTGGGGCTCTAGTCTGAGAAAGCTGAACAGAGAGGGGGAACTGCTACAATAATTGACCAACACCCAGAAAAAACATTAAGACATGCTGGGAAATCACAGTGGAACTGCAGAGCCCAATTGCTCTTGTACAAAACCCTGTTTGTCCAGTGGATGTGGGGCCTCCTGCCTGCTGGCCGGACACAGCGGAGCTCGGGGCCAGCTGAGACATGTCAGGAAAACAAGGCAAAGAGACGGGGAGGAGCCTCACTTGGGCTTTTCTGTTTATACCCCGTCTCTGCTTATTAAATCTTCACAGAGGAAATACAATGTCTGCCCTTCACTGCACTTTTCAGAGGGTTTTTGAAGGTCTCTTATTCCCAACATGTGGCTGAATTAGTCAGCCCATGGTAGTTGCCCAATGAGGTATTAGTGATGCTGCTCTTCCAGCATAATATGGGTCTTAGCAAAGGTTTAGACACGTGGCTTACACTTTTCCACACCCAAACAGATGTGCATATCCTCTGGATGGAAGGAGGAGTAGCACTGGAATTGCATTTGCTCTGCAGGGACATTTGAAGAGCTTCTTGCCTCTGACATTCTGAAAAAAAGCAGGTGTTTCCTTGTAGCCTGGCACTCATGGTGCTCCTATGTAATACCCATGTTTGTCCTTGAATGTGGAAAAATCCCATCTGCCCTTGTGACACAGATACCTGAGCTCTTTGGGGAAGGAGCCTGGGCTTTATCTGCCCTGAATCAGCCACGTGGTGTGTCCTGAAAGGACAGATGGGAAAGCTGGAAGCTGCTGGAGGCTGCTGAGGCAGCCAGTGGCGTGGCCTGGACACATGGTAGGTGAGTGGGGCTGCTGAGGGTGTGATAACAGCACAATGGCTTGGTGGTCCCCAGCATAACACCAAGGACACCTCTGCAGACAAACTTAGGGAAAGCACAGCTGGTTTAACCTGGTTTAGCTTCTACTTTCACTCCTCTGCAGGCTATTTGCAGCCAAGAGACCAGCCCTGGCCAAAAAGGTTGCTGCAAAAATCACTGGAGATTTGACTCCTGGGAACATGCTGTCGCCATATGGTCTCCACATTAATAACACCAAACAAGTGCTTCATAAACAGCGCTCTAATAACAAATACCAGAGGAATTAATAATAATCTAGCTATTATTTTCTAATGTTCTCGCTTTATTAAGAACATTTATGCCGTCTGAATGAGCTCTTCCGGAAGAACAACATCTGGCACCCACATGAATACCTGATGAAATCCGTATGATCCCGGGTATCTTGTGAATTGATGGCCAGTGATGGCAGCAGTCTGTGCCCACACAGCCCCCAGTAACAGTGCCTTTCTCTTTCGTTCTAGGTGCGTAACGTAATGTCCATGCTCTACTACACTCTGATTGTAGCTTTTTTGATCGGCACACAGGCAGCTCCAAAGTCAGAGGACAATGCTCCCCTGGAGTACCCTGCAGAACACTCCCTGCTCAATCCCCACCGGAGCAACAGGCACCACATTCCCGAGGCAGCTCCCCAGACATCCCACGGCCACGCTGCGTGGAGCGCCGGCAGAAGAGAAGCTGTAAACATCACCCTGGACCCCAAAATCTTTCGGAAGAGACGTTTCCGCTCTCCTCGGGTGCTGTTCAGCACGGAGCCCCCACCCGTGGCAGGGCAAGGACAGAATCTGGGATTTCTCAGCGGTGTGGGTTCTCTCAACAGGACTGCCAGGACCAAGAGGTCCACGCACCCCGTGCTGCACCGGGGAGAGTTCTCGGTGTGCGACAGCGTCAGCATGTGGGTCGGGGACAAAACCACAGCCACTGACATTAAAGGCAAAGAGGTGACGGTGTTGGGAGAGGTCAACATCAACAACAACGTGTTTAAGCAGTACTTTTTCGAGACCAAGTGCAGGGACCCTAAGCCTGTGTCTGGCGGGTGCCGCGGGATTGATGCAAAGCACTGGAACTCGTACTGCACCACCACCCACACCTTCGTCAAGGCCCTGACCATGGAGGGCAAACAGGCAGCCTGGAGGTTCATCCGCATCGACACGGCCTGTGTGTGTGTGCTGAGCAGGAAATCAGGGAGACCCTGAGCCGGAGCTGCGCCCTCCAGCATCCTCCTACCCCCCTACCTCAGTCTGTAAATTATTTTAAGTTATAAAGGACTGCATGGTATATTTATAGTTTATACAGTACAGAAAGAACCTCATTATTTATTAAACTCTTTTGGAAACCTTTTGTGTTTTGTAATTTATTTACTGGCAGAGCCCTTCAAAAAATACGTTCTTGTTCATCTCTGCAACTGTGAAATGTTCACAGGGCCACAGAACGAGCTTTCCACAAAAAGAAAAACATTTTTCACAGTTTTCACACATATTCCTCTCTTCCACAAGAAAACTTTGCTTTCAAAATCTGCCAGTTTACTGTAGGTTTATTTTAAATTAAAATTTTTGATCCAGATATCAAGGCTGAAATAGAATACTCAAAACTTTCTTCCAGTGTTACTAATTATCCATAAAGAAACTAATAGTATATAATTAATCATCTTAGTGAACTCATGTCTTCATTGTTGCCAGATCAATCTCTAAGTGAGATCTTCAGTGCATTTTTAAAAATTGCCAACCTATTTTCACAGCAAAAATAATCCATTCTGAATTATTTTGGAACATTTGTCTGCACAAGAATAGAACCTAGAAGTGTGTCTTTTTGTGTTAAAATGGTATTTTACACCTCATTGCTTCTGAGCTATATTAAAGCGATGGGATTACAAATGTTAATCTACATATATAAATTAGAAATGTTCACATGCCTTATAATTCAAACTTGATCATTTGCTCAAGCCAATATTTTGGCAATGGAGACCTGACATAGGAGCAAGGTTTTCATGCATGATAGAAGAAAATGAAAAATAAATATAATAGAAAAAAATTACTGAGGCTGTTTTAGCAAGGACCCAAAACAACCCTGAGCTCAAAATTTCTGTGTGTTGGGGAACATCAATCTCCAAAAATACATGGTGGAGCCCAAGGCCTGTGATGGGTGTTTCACTCACCACACACTGAAAAAATGCTGCAGATTATCTTGTTGTTTCCTTTGGAGGAGCAGCTGTTCTCCACTGCCGAAACTATTTCAAAACAAACACCACCAAGGTTTTTCAGCTTGGTTTCTTCCAAATCCTAGAGGGCACACTTTCACCCTTGCCTTCTTTCCTGTACAGTTCTTTAATGAAAAAAGCAGAGCTGACGTTTGCTTCCTCCACGTAAGCAGCACAGAAGGGCAGCAGATCTCCAGAGAAAATGTGCTGGGGCAAAATAGTGCCAGTGGGATTAACCTGACCCAGGCAAGATGTGCTTCCTGGTGGGAAAGTGCCCAACTGTGTGACATGGAAGGCACTGAGACCATTCCTGAGCATCAGTTTTCAGCCGTCTCTAGTAGGTAGTTATGGTGTGGGACAGCAATAACCCAGTGAGAATGTTTTGCTCTCTCCAGAACAGCATGTTTTCAATATTTTCATGAACAATTAGTTATCTGAGAGGTCAAGGGGAAGGCTGACTCTCCTCCTCCAAATAATAACTTGTTCCAGAGCAGGGAGAGGCAAGGAAGGCTGAGGGTGCTTAGAGTGTAATAACAGAGGAATGAGATGCTCAGAAGAGCAACAGAACACAAGAACAGTGGCACCCACCACAGGAGGGATGGAGGGAGATCAGGAACACACAATATCCTGAAGCAAAGGAAAGCATGGAGCAGAGTCCCACCTGTGACCTTCAGTGGCATTAAAGCAATGGACCAAAGTAACAAATCTGCTTTAAATCTTCTCTTTTTCACACCTGCCACCACGGGATTAGAGAAAAATGGAGCTGCTGCTCACTCAGGACTTCCAGGTTATAGAGACTGACATTATTTTACCACTGACATAATGGAATTGCAATTGAAAGTGTCTCCCAGATGCAATTGGTAATTCCAAACATATGTAAGACTTGGCATTTCTTCAAAATCCCTGAAGCTGATGACTTTCTTCTTCAGGAAAGCTGGAGAGGGACTTCTGACAGGGACATTTTGTGATGACACAAGGGGGAATGGCTTCAAACTAAAAGAGAGTAGATTTAGATTGGATATTAGAAAGGAATTCTTCCCTGTGAGGGTGGTGAGGCCCTGGCACAGGGTGCCCAGAGAAGCTGTGGCTGCCCCATCCCTGGACGTGTCCAAGGCCAGGTTGGACAGGGCTTGGAACAACCTGGGATAGTGGAACACTCCCTGCCCATGACAAGGGGTTTGCAATCAGATGGTCTTTGAGGTCACAGCTTACTCTGATGTTGTTTCCACTGTATCCAAGCAATGACAGGACCATTCACATTTGGATAAGCGACTTTCATTTTTTATAGCTGAAATTAGATTATATATTATGATTCAAGACTATAGTTCAGCTTGGGGAGTTCTACAGTGGAATGGACTCAACAACCCTGCTCAGCTATTTGTGTCAGTGACAACAACTGAAAAACCTGTGAGGAAAGATCTCTGCAAACCACCTTTTTTAACATAACTGCTGCCTTGCAGCACATTCATTTCCCAAGATCACCTGTGGTGCCCACAGCTTCTCCACTGCTTTTGAAACAAGTCCTGCTCACTGTGTGCTGAATTCTACTTCCTTCTGTTTCAGAATTCTACAAAGTTTTAGTTATATATATGAGCATGACTGCCAACTGCTTCTCCAAAGATGTAGTGCCTTTATTTCTTCTTAAAATTGAAAACAATTATGGCTAAGAAAAAGGAAAACTACTTCATAGAAAATAAGATCAACCAGAGGGACTGCATGAAACAATTTTATTGGAAGAACTGCATAGTCACTATTACAAGGATCTGAAATTCTCTTTAGATTCTAAGGAAAGAAAAGCAAGATCCTTATATTTAAAAAGCAAATCAGACCAACTTGGTCTCACCTTTAGCCAAATGCCACAGATGTAACACTCACAATTTCACTCCTGCTTTTCTGGTCTGACTAAGGAGTGCAGGTTAAATTTTGCCTGGAGAAAAACAGATCAGTCTCTAGAAGGATGAAGGTGTGGATCATAATCAGTTTCCACCACCCAGCATGAGATTCATCATCTCCTCAGTGTTGGTACTGGTTTGGTGGGGGTTTTTTGTTGAGAGAGGAACGTGGGGGAATTACAGCGACACACACCTGAAATCCCAGGGGTTAGTCATTCCAGCTGCTGAGTGGATGCCAAGAGTCTGGAGTGCCAGAAATCCCATTCTGATGCCTAGACCTGCACTTCATTAGGCCTTGCCTTGATTATTTTCACTTCAGCTGGAATATGTACAGGAAATGTTGACACTGACAGAGAAGAGCTGGTTTACATAACAGCCTTGCTTTCTCTCTGTCTCCTTTCATCCCTTAGATGACACTGCTGCTTCACCCTCTAATCCCCTGTTCAAACATGCAATTAAAGAAAACCACGCCCTTACCAGCTCCTCTTTGGGAAGCAACACCTTTGATGAGAGCAATTACAACCACTCGGGAATTTCCTTGCTTAGAGTCACTGTGTACTGTATTTTCACTTTTCTCTGTCTTCCTGAGGAATTCTTTGCTCTGGAGAAGTCACCTTCTCTGTGCCCACAAATCAGCTGTTCTGATATGGCATCTCTAGCGTGATATAAGTCATTGGACCTGATATGCAACCTTGAATCCCAGCACTTGGTCAGGAAAACCATTGAGAATTCTGTATTGATACTTCAGTATCCCTTCAACCAAGCTGCTTTATGAAGTGCAATCAGCAAAATCTAAGGAATAGCCCAAAGCAGAACACGATATGGAATAACCACTATACAGCAGTTTCATATATAGAGAAAACAATCCAGCAGAACACCTGGGCACAGGGCTGAAACTAAGAAAATACAAGACAGGATTATCCAGCTTCTAATCTGGCCAGGAGACAACTTAGTGCTAATGCTCAGAGATGGGTTTTCCTCAGAAAGGGCTTTGCTTGAGCATTCCTAATTTCTCCAGGACACAGCTCTCCAGAGATCACTTCTTGCCTATGTGCCCCATTTTACAGCAGATCCCAGGCATTGGCCTCAAATTACCAGACAGAATATTTGGTCCTTATCCTCATTTTGATAACTGTTCCTGCAACGACAATTTTTACTTTAACAATCTAGTAAGCACTTCCTTAGTGTTGAGTTTTCCTTCATGTCCTTCCAGACTTCAAACAGCACCAAATACTTCCAGACTGAATTGTAAATTCATAGATTTTGGAGGGTTTTCCCAAACTCTCCAACACACGAAGAGGAATGGTGAAGCTGCCAACTTTTACTGGGAATCTTTGCTGTCTGAGTGATGGGGACACTACAATCTGACCACAATTCAAGTCACTGGGATGTTGTAGGAGGATCTTCTGCCACATCTCTGCCAAACTGTTCTGGAGGAGAAATTTTTCTTGCTTTACATCAAAAGAAAACAAAACTCCCTCGAACCTGTTCATGTCTAAATTAGTGAAATGGATTAAAGCTTTAAATGCACATGGCATTTTGTTTTGAAGAATTGCTTCAAACAGAATAAATAGAAGATTGCCAGCCAGTTACAGCACAAACCCCATCAGACCTTCTCTGCAAACTGGTGCTTTGCTTCACAGTCAGATTCAGTGGCTGTGCGAGAGCTCCTTCTGCCTGGAAAAGACAAGCCCGTACTGAGTGCACTGACTCATGGATTGTCTCTTTTTTATCACCTCTATTTACATAATCCAGCACACACAGTGGCCCCTCTTGAGACATTTAGCAAGATCTTGCCCTCAAGGTTGTGATCCAATGTGTGATCGTTGGAGGAGTGAATCATCCAGTTGTAAAGCTCGGCAATAACATCCAACCCAGGTAATACCTTCAGCCTCGGATGAACAGGGTGCAGATGCTCGTGGCATCTCCATGAAAAACACATCTGCTGTTGTTACTGATCAGATGTATCCTCTGGGGATTTTGTTCCATTTCCCTTTTTCCTCTTGAATCATTTCATTTGGTTGGTTTCCAATTCTACTGCGCAGAGTCCAACTCTGAGAACAAGTTAAACTGTGGAAGTAAGGAAGGAGCCTGCACAATCCTAATTCCCTTGTGAGAGGTCCATTAAGCAATAAATAACAAGCCTTTTATTACAGGTCTAATTAAAACAGAAATTCTCTGATTTAGGAATTAAAACTGTGCACTCATTCCAAAATTCAGTTTGACCTGTTGCAGTAACATTCAAGTTCTATTCATTCTCTTTTGGCATTGATGATACACAGTAAGAAAAGGGAAAAGAAAACTGGTCATGTCATCAGCTGCAAAGAATTGCTTTGGTTCTAGGTTCTTCACACTCAAATTTCTAAAAACATCTGGATTCCAGGTCTTTAGACACCATGAGATGCCATTTTAAGAGGGGTGGAATGTGTTGAACATAGGGAAGAGCTGCTCAACAGGTAAATAACAAAGGAGGGTGTTCAGTTTGGTAGACAATGCCCTCATTATCAAACCTATAATTGCAAGACCAAGTTTTCATTCTGTTTTCTCACACAAGGTTCAGAATACTTTTCAGAAAGTTGTGAAAAATATTCTCCCATTAAGGTAGTAAAAAAAATAAGCAGACAGATTTTGCACCAATTTTTCAAGATCATTACATCAACTGACAAAAATTATAAGAAATTTTTAGCCAAAAATATTGTTTAACAAACAGAAAAACTGGAGACTTTGTTAAAAATATTCTGAACCAGAACAGCTGTAAGATAAAGAACTGAAGCTGACCAGAATGAAAAATTGTGTGAAAAGTCCCTTGTCCTCCAATAGCTTCCTCAAACTATAAATCAGAGTAGACAAGAGAACACAAAAAAAGATTTTGGTATCGTATAAATAAATCTGAATGATTTGCAGCATAGGAAAAGTACCATCCAATGGGAAAGTGCTGTTCTAAACTGGGACTGTTTACTGGTGAAGGATGGAAACCCACTTCTCTCGTTTTAGGAAGACAAGAGTTCTTGAAGTTCCCTTTCAGAGTGCACTCCCAGAGCAGGTCCCTGAAGCCAAACACAACAAACTTTGCAGGGCTATTGTTAGGCTGAAGCAAACAACTTCTCAGATATCTGACTGGAGCAAGTTCTGAGACCAGCCAGAATCAGAGCAGCCAGGCACCAACACCATTTTCAACACGGAGCTCTTGCAGAGTTATCTGCCAACTACACTGTTAGAATTATACACACAACTGTGTCACTGAACTGTAAAGTAACAGGCAAAAGCCAGAAAACACACAGCTACTTTTTACCAGAAGACCATGAACTGATGCAGAAAAGCCATCCATAACAAACATCATCTTGCTCCACCCCGTGCCACGTAAGTACAGTGACCTTCACATAATGCAGCTCAATCTGCACTGGAGGAACTGTTACAATTAATGACTAATTGCTGACATAGGAAAGAGAAAAAAAATAAACATTTGGGTTACATGCTCTTGACAACTTTCTGTTGAAGGTTTTGGACTTCCCCCTCATTGTTGCTGTAAGAGAGTACCCAGAGCCAGGAGAACTGTGGTAATAAAGCTCTGGGGAAAAGTTAGAGGTTTGCTGCTGTGTCCTGAGTGCAATCAGTTACTCTGATAGCAAATTCCACAGCCAGCAGAGGGAGGAGAGTGGCCCTGTAAAAACTAAGGGCATGCATTGCAGGAATATTGTGAAGTCATGGAATGGTTTGGGTTGGAAGAGACCTAAAAGCTCATCTTGTTCCACCCCTGCCCTGGGCTGGGACACCTCCCACTGTCCCAGGGGGCTCCAGCCTGGCCTTGGACATTTCCAGGGATGGGGCAGCCACAGCTTCTCTGGGCACCCCGTGCCAGGGCCTGCCCACCCTCCCAGGATTTCTCCCTAATATCTAAGCTAAACCTTCTCTGTGTCACTTTAAAACCATTCAATTACATTACATCGAGAGATTCAGCCTTCTGAAATTGGAAGGGGGTGAAGCCCCCAGCAACTCCAGTTGCAGCCACCTTAAACACTTCCTTCACATTTACACTTGAACCTCTGAATTGCCTCTACTTCACCAGTCTTTTAAAGACATCACAGGTCCTAATTTTCTGATTTGTTTAAAAATAACCAGATGTTTCTCTGGAGAATTTAAGTAACAGACTGTAATCTACATTGGATTTGGAACAAATTGAACGAAATAATATTTATCTCAACTTCCCTAAATTCAGATTACCTTCAGCTTTATCAAACTGTTTAGACATTGTCTAATGTGAGTGAGCAGATGATTCATTTGGTGATTAATAACTCCCAATACAGCTGTCATCTGCAGAAAGGCTTGAGCACCGACCTCAGAACATCAAAGCCACGTGAGGGCAAACAGGGAGAATCACACTAAGGAATGGCAATTTGCAAACTGGATCTGCTCCTGGCTCCTGGGCTGAATAATGAGGTTGATTGTAATGGTTTATTCATCATGTTCGTAACGACCAGTCATTCTGCAGACAAAGTATACGGCAGTTATCTTACCATCGATCAACAAACTCTGTGTTAACTGGTTGGAACAGGATCTCATGTTTGAGCACCAAAGGTGATTCAACAAACATTTCTTACTGTCACTTTCTCAGCATCACCCAGTTTCTGTTTTGTTTTAGTGAATCCTCTCCATCCCATTCCTATTTCTCTTTAATTTTCATGCATTAATTTTTATTTTGTGCTCGGGATCTTGCTTATTAATACTGTTTTTAAAATATTGTTCAATACCAGCACCTCTCATTCTATTTTTCCTATTTTTCACAAGACTTATCTGCTTTGCACCTAGTGCCATAAATCTTCATTTTCCAGTTTGCTGCCTGTTTGCTTCTTAAATTATCACCCGGAAGATGCTCAAACTCACTGACCAGGCACAGGGTGCCCAGTCAGTAAATCTGAGCCTTCAAAACAGGTTTTAATCCTTACCTAAAGGATCTTCCCTGTCAATACCCTAAACTTCAATGGCAGCTGGAGGCAGGAGCATCCAGGCCAGTGTTATAATAAAGCAGTAAATGGAGGAACAAAGCCACATTTTACCCTCCAGAGCTCTTGCAGAACAGGCTCCAGCAGCACCAGTGCTCCTGCCAGGGTGCTTCACTCTTCCCTGACACAGCCTCTGTCATCCAACTGCCTTAGATCTTTCCCTCTGATACGTATTAAATGCTGTGTTTTGCAACCCCAGCCTCAGTTACAGCTGGAGATAAATCCACCCCTCCAAATGGTTCAGAGGAACCCATGGAAATAATCAGTTTCTTGGCCATTTGCCATGGTTGTGTGAGAGCTCTGCAATTCCCTCCACTGGAAAACTGTTAAACCCTCTGCAAGTTTCAGTTTCTGTAGAGAAATTGAACAATGATGTATTTATGCAATTATTTATTTATCTGAAGGAGGACTGAAAATGAGCAAAAATGTCTACACTTATGGCATTTATTTTAGTTTTCACATTTTCCTGGCAGTCTCTATGTAGGTACCACATCTCAAGCATCATTGTAAAGCCCTAAAATACTCTTTCAAAGAAAAAGTACAACTTTCTGTTGGTTTATTAACGGGTTTTGTTTGTTTGTTTGTTTGATTGATTAAATAAAGCAGCACAAGGATAAAAAATGTTTCTGGGCTGCCTCCAGTTGCTTTCCTGGCTTTTTTCCAATGATGTTCAAATCAGAGGTTGTTCAAACTAGGAAACAGTAGTTTTGCCATTTACCCATACAAAAAATTGGGAGCTTTGGTATTTTTTTAGCACACATTGCTAACAGGGTTCAAGAGTACCCTCTCCTCTTGTCATGTGGTTCTGGCTGTGCATAAACATTGCTTTGACCAATAGGGGCAAAATTAGATACTTCCCAGAATGATTTGTTGCATTCTCACGACAGTTGAGATCCCAGACTGGATTAGATCCAGTGGGAAAATGTTTAGACAAAGTACTGCACCAAAGAACACTCCTGAGAGATGTGCCTGTGGTTTGCCTAGGACAGAAAGCAAGGTTACAGACAGGCACGAAAACATGTCATGATATGGGTGTGTTTGGGAGTGTTCATGGAGAGAAACACTCCAAAAGGGTTCCAGGGGAAAAAATTGGAGCACCCAGCAAATATGCAGTCATATCCATGATCTTCCCTGTGAGGCCCTGGCACAGGGTGCCCAGAGAAGCTGTGGCTGCCCCATCCCTGGAAGTGTCCAAGGCCGGGTTGGACAAGGCTTGGAGCCACCTGGGATGGTGGAAGGGGGTGGAATGGGATGAGATTTAAGGTCCCTTCCAACTCAAACCACTCTGAGATCCTCTATGGTCTCTAACACCAACCATTTGGTTGAGCTCTGCATAACTCAAACAGGACAGTTCAGAAATGGAAACCAGAAAAAGGAAGGAGGTAAGTGAGAAACTTAGAAAAGGATTAGAAAAGTACCACTTAACCCTCTCTTCAAACACTCTCTCTCCTGACCCACTGGATTTAGGTTTCAAGAGTCTCTAGGAAACATTTAACAATAGATTCTCCTCATTCAGTGATCCAACAGAAGAGATAAGCACTTAGGGACTGAGTTGGAAAGTGCAAATGCAGCATAAAATTGGCAGCTGGAAAATGGTCTTAGCACCTCTATTATACTGCACCAGCCAGAGCATATCCAGCCTCTTAAGGTTTAAATACTAAAGCCTCTACTCATTTCTTCTAGTTTAGAAAAACATTTCCTAACAGTTGCTTGGGGTTTTTTTTTCTCCTTCCCACTTGTTTCCCCTTTCTTCTTGTATCAGAGTTGTTTGGACTCGTTTTACTTGGAGATTCCACTCAAGGCAATGAATGTAATGCTTCTCATTCAAAACATTTCTACTCTCAAAGGCATTTTTGCCTTTGCCTTCACTTTGAATGCAGACTATGCAACTTGCACAGCCTTGCATTTTTAGTCCCTTCAAGTGAGTTTTACTAATTTTTGTTCCCCATTGCCACAGCAGATTGCTCTGAGTAGCAGTTACTATATTACACATTCATAAAACACAGAAATAATTAATTATGTCTGTAAATTTGACACACATGTTGTTAGAGGTTCATTAAAACTACATTCCTGCTCTCTTATTGGGACAGCATGCTTAGGAAAATGTTTCCTCACTCAGGTGACACCATTATTCAGCTTTTCTCATATTTTTTGTTTGCTGGAATATTACTTAAAGCTGTTTAGAAGATAGAAGAGGTGAGAAATTAAAATCATCTGGAGACAGCTTCTTGTCTGCCTCTGCTGACAGGTAACATTACAAGAACTAATTCACTGTTATTGTTGAATTCCTGTTACACATCTTTGCTGTGAATGCACAGAAGATCCTTTGTAAACCAGAGACTAATCAACACCAAAAGATAAACAGCCAGGATATATAGGAATGACTTAGCAGTGCTTAAACTGTGTGTCCTTCATTTTATGTTTATTCGTGGTGTTTAAATCTCCCTCCTTTCTAAGCCAGAGGTCAAAGTGAAATTTCTCCTATTTATTTTCCCAGTCAGAGAAGAAGCAGAACATGGTGATGCTGTTTGAGGACAAACTGACCTTGCAGACAGTGGCTCAGGCTCCATCTGAGGTATAATTGGAAGCAGTAACAGAGCTGAGCCCAACCTGGGAAACTGGTAACTGTGGTGCTCTTGGGACAGTTTGGTCCTGGAAGGAGGGGAGAAACTTCAAGGACTATTAGGGTGGGAAAAGAAATTAGGAAAAAACAGAGATAAGAAACAGAGGATCTCTGAGCCAACAGCAGCAAGCCCCAAAACCTTCTTAGGCTTGTCAAAACCAGCTTCTTTTAGGACCTAAAAAGGATTTTGGTATTACTGTAAAAGTATCTGTGCCTCTATTTAGCTTCTTCCTTTACAAATGTAAGACACTGAGGAAGCTGGGAATGCCAAAGGCATCAAAGGAACCCTTCACTCTCCTGTATTGGACCTCACCATCCAGACTGACAGCCCTGCAAGGAGCTGGAGGACACACAAATCCTCCCAGGAGTCTGGGAAAGAAAAATGCACTTCAGCAGTGGAAAGACCTCAGTCCCATCTGAATTTTGAAGAAAGGCACAGCATTGTACATTTAAACAAACCTGCTGAAGCAGGAGGCAAACTGCTACAGAAAGTAATTAAGAGCCATGGACACACCACCCCTCTTCATCTTTCCTGCCATGGCTGAAATATAGAGAATATATCACTTTAATCATCCCTTATCATGGACTGCACATATCCTGTACCATTATCAGCTTGTATCATAGGCCTTACATTTCTCTTTCCCCTCCCTTAACTTTTCACCGTCTTTTAATTTATAAATAACACTTAAGTTTATAATTCAGAAGCATACAGGCTCTTGGCCATGCTCTTGGCCTCTACAAAATCACCAAGAAATCACCTTTGCTTCCTACACCATAGATCCAGAGCATACAAAGTCTATTTGCTCGTTATATTAATAGAATTCGTAAAATTGCTCTACAACATTCCTAAAAAAGCGAATCAGCCAAAGTTAGACTTGGCATCTGCACAAGTCTCAGTTATTTTTTGGAATACTTTGACAACACTCTTATGTTATTGTCTCTGGGTTCATTTTTCTGTTCATGTATTCCCCAAAGAAGGAAAGAATGGTATTCCTTTTCTCTGAATAAGGACACATCTTGCTTGTCAGAGTGATTTAATTATTTATTTTCCCTTCTTCTTCTTGAATTGTTGGATCTTTGGAGCAGGAGGTTTCAGATCCTTCTAACTCTTGCTCTTCCACATGAGGGCACAGAGATCATCCTGCTGCCTCAAAGTCAAAGAAATGAGAACAAAATTTTACTTGCAGAGGAGAAGCTTTCAATTTTTGTCCTTTCAGCTGGATACTGCAGGGAGAGCCTCCAGAGAGCACAGAAAGCCTGTTAAGTTCCTAAATCTGATTTAGTAAGGCAGAAAAACTGAGATATTTAGTGCTGGCAGGAGCAAAGGCAAAGCCTCAGCTCCACTTTGCTTCACCTGTGTGCACCAAGAGCCAAATTAAAGGTGTAGGATGAAGAAGGTGACTCTGTCCTCCAAAGCTGCTTCTGAAGGAACTCTGCAGTCAATTGAGAACATTTTCATTTTCTTTCTTCCATTTGATCTTCTCTGCAACATATTTTTCATATTATTCCTCACATTTTACTTCCATCTGGTTTCAGCTTTTGATTAGAAACTTGGAAGCTCAGCTTTAACAGCTCAGTGCAGGGACCTGAGCTGCTTCCAGCCATATTCCTCCTTGGAGGATCTGAACTCAGCCGTATGGTTCCTTTTACTGCACCCCTGCCCACACTGGGGGCTGTAGCCTTACTGAAGGGTTTGCAACCCTTGCACAGAGCAAAAAGCCCAGATCTCTGCAAATATAGGAGGGGGTTGTTATCCTGAAAGAAACAAAACCTGCGAGACAGATGATATGGTTATAAAACCATTTGTTATGAAAAGTGTCATTCTAGGGAGGCTGCAAGTTGTCAGGTTTATCAGACACGACACAATACACATTTGACACAAGACACGTTTAAGTGTTAGTCAACATCTTGCCAACAACACGGGACAAACAGTGCTTTGGATATCTGAACCCAGCCCAGAATTCACTGCAGTCACCAAAAACCAACTCCAAATTTACTGCTCAGAAAAAAAGAATTTCAAATGTTCAGTAATGAGCTTTGTTTTGATGGGGTCACAGAATCACAGAACCATAGAATGGTTTGGGTTGGACCTTGAAAGACCACCTTGTTCCACCCTCTGCCATGGACAGGGACACCTCCCACTATCCCAGCCTGGCCTTGGACACTCCCAGGGATGGGGCAGCCACAGCTTCTCTGGGCACCCTGTGCCAGGGCCTGCCCACCCTCCCAGGGAAGAATTTCTTCCTAATACCCAATCTAAACCCACCCTATCCCTGTGCAGGATCAGGAGAAGCTGGCAGGCATCAGGTCAGGAAAGGCTGGTGGATAGTCCCATTTTCACCACTAAAAAAATAAAAAATCACCTTTACCTTAAAAGCATTAAAAGAGGAGCATCCTGAGTCAGACAAACACTGATGTCCCCAGGTAGCATGTCTGTGATACACAACAGGCAGGCACAGAAACACCCACAGAGATGGGGGTGGGCATTTGGGAAGGGTGGACGTCCCACACCACCTCAATTCCAGCAGAACAGCCAGAGGTGCTTAATTGTCAAAGACCTGTGAAAGTCACAAAGGAAACCAGATATAATCCAGCATCAGAGGCACCAGATATCCAGTGATTCCCAACATCTTTTGAGCAGCACCACAGACAATAACGTTCAAAGGCATTCTGAATCACCACCTTCCACAAGCATCCATGAGAAGCTGCCTGCAAATGCAGAGCTGGAAAAATGACATTCAACTGCTGACTTTAAGAATCAAGGGAATGGGTTTAGTTGTCCCAAATTTCTGAGCAAGCAAACAGGGCAGCTAAAGAAAGACAGAGAGCAGGCTTCTAATCACAATGCTACGAAGGAGCAAGTTTCCAGATTCATCCTGCTTTTGTCACTTGGATTTTTTTTCTACATTCTAAGCCTTTTTTCCCTACATTCTGATATCACCTCATCTGGGCTGCACTTTTATATTAATCTTTGCAGTATTTGTTTGCAGAGTTCACAGTGTAAAGACTTCAGACATATGTAGGACATATGCAGGAGATATCCTGGAATGATCTCATGTTTACAGCTCAGAGAGGGAGCAGGGAGCTGAAAGTTGGTCTGGATTGTCCCCTAGTGGTCCCCACCTTTCCTGGGGACCAGAACCCCACACAGGCTGTGAGTGCTGATTGTCACAGCCATCCACATTCTGTGATCTCTCCATATTGACCATTGTTCATCTCCTTCCCCACAGCATGCTTTGTTCAGCTTCCAGCATCTCCCAAATTCCTCACTACTGACCTAACCTGGCCATTTTCTCCCAATGCTGAATGTGTGATGATGTTTAATCCTGCATAAGTTCATGATTTTTTATGTTATGATTAACTTATAGCTGAACCTCTTTTAGAGGTTTTCCCTAACCTATCACTCATTTGTAATTCCAGTTCTGTCCTACTCCATTCTGGCAGCTTTTTGCAGCTTGTTGTCATTCATAAATTCCTTACAGAGTTCCCATTACATTATCCAGGTTATGATAAAGAAAATATTGGCCAACACAAGATCAGTTGTTATGTACCCCCACAACTTCACCTGATACATCCTTGTGAACACTAAGAAGCACAAGGAGCCAATGAAGGTTATTTTACCAAAAGCATTCAAGGAAAAAGAAAACTCAGAGGTCTTTGCTCACATTTGTCTTACTTTCTTCAGCCACACAGCTTAGGGGAACAATTCCAAATGTAAAATCTGAAATGCTGCTTTTTCAGTAACAGATCAAACTTTTGAACATGGATCTGTTACTAATTCTGCCCATGCATAATTTTTTTAATTCCCTCTTGTCCAAATCAATATGTCATTGCATGATGTCATCCTGCATGTTTTCCCATGTTCAGAGCACTACTCTGTAATTTAATTGTAAAGTTGACAGTTCCAGACATCCTAAAGCTCTCCAGTCACCTCCTCCAGGTTTGACCTCCACAACTGGAGGCACTCCTGTGCTTTTACCAAGAGCTTGAAATCCATGAGAGAAGTTTTTGCTTTAGTTCCTTAATGCCTAAATCACCTCCCAGCTCCATGTGCATCCCAGCCATTTGGTCCAGGCTCATACTCATTGTCCATTGTTCTGTTATCCTTCCTCACTTCTCTTTTCCTTTCCAAATTCTGTGCCTTCTCTGATGCAATTTCAGCTGTTTTCCTAAGAAAGCTCATGTCAGGCCACACATGCAGCAGCACAGGAAGCCCAGAAGAAACTGTGGTATTAAGTGGCTTAAGTGCAATTAACTGAAGGATTGTCATGGAAACAGTCTCATTTAAGCTGAAGAACAAAATCATTAGCCCCAGAATTTAACTGAACTTTCATTTCTCTTCTCTATTCCACCCAAAAATACTAAAGAAGGAAGGAGTTCACAAAAATCCTCAGGTCATTGTATTTGCTTGAAAAAACCCCAACAAAAAAGTAATTAGAAAATGCAACAACAACAAATCTTCCATTCAGCAGAAGGAAGAGAATTTCTCCTCATTCCAGATACAGAAGGCTCCTCCTAGGGAGGTAAAATCTATTCACTTTTAAATTACATGCTCCCTTTTGGTAGAAAGCTTCCCCTGTACACAGCACCATAAGCATTCAGGAGGTCACTACAATCCAACTCCTTTTGGTACCTACGTGCTCTAAATCCTGAGTTACAATTAAATTGCAAAAAACCCCAACAGAAACCCCTGCAAGGTGCTGCAAAGGAAAACTTTGCAAAAGCTAATAGAAATGGGAGGATTTGGGTGATTAGGGTTCCTACTTGTGTGCTCTTATGTCATGGATATCCAGGATATACATGGAAAGCACCAGATTATAGATCAACGTGCCTGTAGTAAAAAGTAAATCCATGTTTCCACCCACTCTATTCCACTCAGGCTCTGCATTAATCCCATTAACAGTTTCCAAGCATAACCCAAGAGTTCTCTAAAGAGCAAAACCAGCATCTGCCACAAGCCACTCTCCCTCTTTCCTCATCCATGGGAACAGGGATGGAGGTGCTCCCATTTCCCTCTGCGCCTCGCTTGGTCCTGGAGCCACATCAAAAGAGCACAGCTCACATTTGAATGGAATGCAGGGAAATCTGAGGTGGCTCATGGATCCTGTGAGGGCTTGTCCAACAGCCCTCAGCCAGCTCTTGGCAAGGCTTTACCCTCTGCACACAGATTTTCCTTGCTACAAGGACGTGCTGCACGTGTCAGCCTGTCAAATAACGTGTCCTACCCCAAGGTGCTGTGAGCAGGAAAACTCCTGCTGTGAACGGATACTCATGAGGAAACAAGCACTGAAAGTCAAAAGTGATAGGTCAGCAACTCAGTTGTATGTTTTTTAAGAGGAGCTGCAGGTGGGGGCTCGTGAGGGCACCGTAGAAGGGGAAAAGATTGAGGAGCAGCAGGAGAACACAGGTCAGGAGGCTGGCCAGCAAGTCCCTGTGACTAGGGGAGCATGACTGGCAAAAAGTGGGTGTTCCACAGTAGATACAAGGAGTCCATGTAGGAAACCTGACTTACCAGCAGGCCTGTAGATTGGCCAGGAGTTGAATTGCAGCTCGTAGCTTCATTTCAGTGATGACTGAGTGAAGATGCTGTGAGCTGGAGTTTGGTCATGTCTGCTATTTGAAACTCAGCCAGTCAAATACCTCCTGATTTGGAGACAGCTGCCAATTCTCAGGCAAAGTTTGTTTTACAAATACATTATGATCATCTGCTGGAAATAAATTGTCAGTGGTGCTTTGCAGCAACATCTGGAGCCAGCCAGGCTGTGAGCACAGACAGAGAGAAGATGTCCAAGAGCTGCTCTGAGCTGGGGCGAGGCTGCAGGACCATGGCCTTGAAATGTGGGGCCCGGCACTAAAGATCCCTGAGAGATCACAGAATCATGGAATCATTAAGGTTGGAAAAGCCCTCGAAGATCAAGTCCAACCATTCCCCCAGCACTGCTGTGTTCACCACTAACCCATGTCCCCAAGTGCCATAGCCACACATCTTTTGAACTCCTCTGCAAAGGTCTGACCACCTTCAGTGAAGAAATTTTCCCTGATATCCAACCTGAACCTGCCTTGACACAGTTTGAGGCCATTTTCTCTTCTCCTGTCCCTTGTCCCCTGAGGGCAGAGCACGACCCCTCCCTTGCTCCACTCTCCTGTCAGGGAGTTGTAGGGAATAAGAAGGACCCTCTGAGCCTCCTTTTCTCCAGGCTAAACTCACTCAAACTCCTACGTGTGTTTTCCCCATTTGGAGCCAGATCAACAATTTTATTTTTTTTTAACCAAACCTCTGAAATCCTGAAGAGTGAGTAGTGGGGTCTGCGCTACTTTCTAGTTTTATTATGGATACTTTATAGAAAGGCTGCCAAACGTTGTTTGCTGCATTTCCACAAAATCAATCATTTTAGTCCATCACACTCTACTTGAAGAGGTGACAGAACTGGAGCAAGAGCAATAGAGTGAAGCAGATTCCAAGGAAAAGTTCGACTCTTTGGACATTAACTCTGTTTGATTTTCTTTGAAACTTGCAAAGTATCCCACATTTCTGTGGTTGATCCGTGTACAAGGACAAAACCCTATTGCAATCAATCAGCAATCTTTACATTATTTCCTCCTAATTGCTCACAGTGCCCACAAGTAAAATGTAGACCTGCAAATTTACACCTATTCTCCCCCTTTAGGCTGCTGGGACAAATCACTAATTGTTCTGCTAACCTGACAGTGATAAATCCTGCTAATTCCCATCTTCAATTCCATCCCCTGCTGCTCCTGAATAAGCATGCTACTATTCTGACCTCTGCTTTCTCAGAAGAAGCAGCTCAAGTGCCCTCTAGTGTGGTTTTAAAACATCCAGTCCATGCCTTTTCCACTTTTTTAGTAGTAAATGCACAGGTTTGTCTTTGCTTTCAAGCATTTTTAGAGGTCCACAGAATTTTAGGACATAAGCCACTGTGAAAAGCAGGTTGACTGAAAAATTGATGGTGACTGTGATCTTTTTATAAAATTGCTGAGTGATTACTATGGCTGCTTTCACAGGTATATTATCTCTCTTCTCCCCAAAATAGCAAAATTTCCTCAACATGTCTGAATTTTCATGACCATTTTATCTGCTTGTGAAATGCTGCTGTTGTTAGATTGCTTTTCTTGATACAAATGGGTTTGGAGCATCACCATTCTAGAAAAATAATATCATGTCCCTTCTACTTACTGCTGCAGTTTCTTACACTTCCAAACTTTTAATATTTCTCTATCAAAGTCAAATTTATTTCTATTCCCCCTACATTTTTAGTGGCCACAATAAACATTTCCTGAACTCCAGTGATTCTTACTTCTCTATTTGAACTACTTTCTTCGCTGATTCAACCCTAAGAAATTTGGCCCTTTTGAAGCTATTCACAGTCTGAATAATGAACGTGCTTAGATCATCTCAGAGCACATGTTTCTGGAAGCTTTCCTGGCTGGGCTGCACAGCCTTTGAAATAAGCTTCCTGTTTTAGCTAATACTTATTTAGCTTCAGTCGTGTGCTCTCCATGTGAGTGAACAGACCCAGGCACCAAATGGGTTTGTTTTTCCCAAACTGAAGGTAGAAGTGGGGACAGCACAGGCTGTGGACTGAGATCGTTGCAGACATCTTGCAGAGTAGTGAAATTCTTAGAACTGGCTTGAAAGAAATGCCAGATGAACAAATATATGTTGTGGTGGTACCACTGGTCCATCGGTAGCTGCCAGTAAATGCTTAAGGAAACAGCTTGAGAATGTAGGGATAGGAGCAGCACGTTCCTAGTGCTGGCCTTCTGGAATTCAGTAATATTTGTTTTAAGAAGAACAGGAAAAGAAAATTTAGAGTGAGAATAATAGAAATAAAGGGCAGTCCGAGCTGTCCAGCTGTGGAAGGATTTCAGAGGAAGAGTCCTGTCCTCAGGCTCACTGTTACACGGATTGAAGCACTACAACTGAGTCTCTCAAATTCTCCTCTGCAGTTCTCAGACAGCCATGAAACTCCAATACCTTCCCCCCCCCATTTTTCCTAAACACTTAATCCTAATTCCTCTCTTAACAGCCTTTTCTATTACTTCTTAGACCTGGGAAAATGTAGAAGTCTATTTAAAACACTGGCAGCTTCCCAAGCAGCAGCAGCAGCAGCTGTGCTCAGATCAGCTCTCCCTGATGGAATTTTTCTCTTGTTGTACCCATGCATTATCACACTATGACCACATCAATAGTTTTCCTTCAAGTTTTCCAGCCAGGAGAAAAATGGTGCTCAAGGAGTGAGTGAGTGCACGTGAGTGGAAGAGCAAATCAGATTCCATCCTGATTGGAACAGGGATCCCCATGAAGTAGGACCAACCTGGTAAAGTATGTCCTGGTACTGCCGTGATTTTCCTTTCCACACTTGCAAATATTCTCCCACACTGCAAATATTTTGACTGTCCCAATAAGTGTTTCTTACAAAGGTTAATAGGATTGTGTTTCTTATATGGGTTAGTAGGAATTGGGGAAAGGGACAAGGGTCTCAAAACTCAGTGAAGTTTTGTGTGCTTAACATACAATAAATAGTGATCATAGGTATGGGTAAATTTGACTTGAAAAAGGATATTTTGGTCTTACTGGCAGGTTGAGAAAAACATCAGTTGCCATTAGCACCTGATTTTAGCCTTAAAATCAAAAGTACTTGACTTTTGTACCCAGAAGCACAAACAGTTAAACACCTTTCTGAGTTGCCAGATATGTCTGAATTGGTCTGAGTACATTTGCTCTGGAAGGACATTTTGTACCTTTCTAACATGCAAAGGCTTTGTATAAATAGCACGAGAATAGCTCTGGATACATAATTTTTAAAAGTTCCTCCTCTTCTCAGTTCCTTAGCTTTCTAGCAAATTCCCATGAAAGATGCATTCAAACCTCATCACTGTTTCAGTTTATTTGAATGGCAACAGTTCACACAACAGAATAAAGCTCATTTTGGACCCTTCCCTTCTATTTTGTTCTTGCAGAGGAGTAACTCAAGGTAAAATTCAGAAAAACTATTTAGGCTCCTCAGTCAGTGACTGGAATCCCATTCCTGAGCAACAGCTTATCCTGCAGGGGCAGTTTTACATTTAATCAGAGACTCTGGACCACAAAGGTCCTTCAACATTTATGGTGCTGTGAAGAAGGTGAGTTAAAACTATTGAGTTCAACGTGTAGCCCAGCAAAGAAATTTACTCTTGGAGTGAGGAAGAGGAGGAGGAGGAGAAAGGCACTGCTGTTGCCCAGTCTAACTGGAGTCACATTGTTGGAAATGGAGCCATTCCCATCATGGAGCCTGCAGAACAGATGAAAGAGCAGAGAAATCTTCCCAAAAAAATTAATAAAATCATTTACTGTAAACTTGTTGGATTGATGATTTCTTTGAATAGAACCCAACACTTCTCTCAGATAACTGAATGCTGTGTCCAAATATTCTTCTGATACAACACAGGCTGTGCTGTTTCTGTGCCAAGAGAAAAATTACATTTCATAGGAAGGGTACAGCAGGCAGCTTGGTGGTGCCCCAGATATAACATTAACCAAATGTTAATAATGCTGAAGCTTTTTAACCACAAAATATTGTTTGTTTGTTTATTTGTTTTAAACACTGTCATCCTTGATGGAAACCCATCAAGCACCCAGTGAAATAGGAAAATAAATGGCCTTACTAGACTTCTTCAGCTCTCCTGTTTTCTTCTGTTTAACCAACAAACAAATTTACATTCTTAAAGGCCATAAACATGTCCAGATTTCCCTTCCTCCTGAGTTTTAGTATTTCTCTGTGGTGCTGAACACCTGCTACAGCTCATGCATCACGTGCTGCTGCTGTCATTACATTGAAACTTGAAAAAAATGTCTAAACCTCTGTCACTTCCCACCTTAAACCAGTTCTGTGGAAGCAGACACTCCTCTTTAAAGATTTCTGGTGTCTGCTGGGTACCCCACCCACCATCACAACAAGATGCAAACCCTGCAAATGCCACTCAACCCCTGCTGTCAGCAAAATCTTCATCTCCTGCCAGCAAGAGGCAGATCTGGACCGGAGCCAGGCTCTGCTGGTGGGAGCACGCCAGGCAATGCATCCCTCCCCAGGAGCTGACCCGACTTACAGACCTCACTGGTGGAACTGGGATTTCTCATTATGTTACAAATCAGCACTGATGTCAGTGGAGTGAAAGGCAGAGTACGTGGCACGTTTCACCACTCACTTCTCTGATTTCACATTCCAGCCGTGATGCATTTTTGAAGGACCACAGAAATGTGCAGTTTAAAACCTGTCTAGTAAACTTCCTTGATCCTGAGGCATAAGCTTTGAATTTAAGTCACTTTCTTTTTTTCCATTGCCCTTTGGAGCAGTTTCCTTTTCCTACTTGGCTCAGACAATATTCAAGTCAGGACAGGAGCAGCAGCAGCAACAGCATGTTCCCTCCTGTGATGCAGACTGTGAGTCAGGGCCTTTGGGACCTCGGTGCTGACTGGATGAAATTCCATGTGCCCTCAGGGAATTGCCCCAGGGGTATTCCTGGAATGGCAGGCAATGTTTGGAATGGCACAAAGCACCCTGAGTTTCTGCTGTTGAGACACAGTACAGGAGCCCTGCTACTTTCCAGGCTAAGAGCAGAGCTGCACACCCTCCCCTAGATTATAGAATCATTAAGGTTGGAAAAGATGATGGAATACAGCTCAGGGATTAGCAAAGCTTTTTAATAGGCTTTTTGTAATAAACAGTCCCAGACCACTATGAAATAAGTCACTCTTAGACCATTTTATATGTATTAGATTTTAATTCCCTGAAGAGAACAACAGATTATATGGGAGTAAACCACAGGGCTGAGCTAGGACAAGTACTCAAGAACTTATAGTTTGTTCTGGGACCACTCCAGTAGACCAGTCTCTGCAGAAAATCTCCACACTGGTTGTGATACGTGTTTCCTGGACTTGTGAAAGCATCCTGAGCCCAGAACACAAAAAAGTTCTGGAAAAACAGCCTTTTCCTCTGCCACTGGGCATTGAGACCAGGGAGCACTGGCAGTTCCTCAAGGAGTCGAGTCTGTAAGAATGAGTATTATAATGTCAGTCCTTCCCACTGGAGAGTCTGTAAATACAGGAGAAAAGCCCATGTGCAAGTAGGGACTCACTTCTCCTGGGAGGTGGTCACACTGTAATCCACAGCAGAGACTCTTTGGCCTGGGCCAAATAGTTTATCCCTGTCCAGCTGTCCCAGACCCCCTGTGATTCATCATGGAATAAGCTCCATACCTCATTTTCCATGCTGACCCAAACAGCCAGATTAGCTCAAAACAACTTCAGCCTTCCTACAGAGCAGAATTCCACCTAATTAAACCTTGAGCAAGAGTTTTGATAACCTTTTTTTCCTTAGTGTTTTTCACAGTTTGACAGATCATGTTATTATCCTCTAGGCCAGGTTTCCTGGGAAACAAAGCATCTCCTTACTTTTATAATCCTTCCAGTGAAGTGAAGCCAAATTAAAACATTGCATGAGCTTTCATTACATTTTATCAGAGATGGTTCATGGACATATCAACATCAACATCACAAAATGTGCTACTGCTTAATGGGGAGCAGAAACAACTAAACTTGCTTTTTCTAAGTCTAGTTCATGTCCAGGGGCAAAAGTAACCAGGGACAAAGGTTCCTTTCTGGGCAGATGTTTACAGGATTCTGGGATTTTACACCCTTGCAATGCTTCTTTTCTGAGAAGCAGCTTTCAGAGATAGGCTGGGATTTGAAACACAGCAATTTCTGGATAGTCCTAAAGAGAGAAAACCAGGCCAGTGCAGTTGTCAGGGCATCCAACTGGTTCTCAACAGCCTCTGCAGACTGGTCTCACATGCAAGTGACTGATGCAAAGCAAGTAAATATATTAAAAAAAATTACAAAGCATGGAAGGAAACAAAGGAGCAGACTATTTGCCCAGACAGTTGGAGAAGCACGGTCCCTTCTGACCTCCTTTGTATTCCAGGGAGCAATTCCTGAGCTGCATTCTGAGACAGAGGCAGAGTTGCCAGGCCCAGCATTCCGGCAATTACTCAGTGGAAATGGAAACAGCAACACAGATGCCAAAGGTATGATGCAAGTTTTATTGTCCCTGTAAGAATGGGAGTCCAGTATGGTTTTGGGGCTGTTTGCTTGGAATTTAAAGTCAGTTGTAGGTCCACGTAAGTTAAACATTTAAGTCAGGGAAAAAGAATTTTTTTTTTTAAGGAAGCTCCTCCTCATTTCCTGGCTGATGCTTCTCTGTTTTGGACCTTGAACAGGGAATTTGAGCTTATCATGCACAGAAACAGCTGAGACAGGAAGCAGATAGGACAAAGGGGCATGGCTTTAAACTGGCAGAGAGCTGGGTTGGATGGGATATTAGGCACAAATTCTTCCCTGGGAGGGTGGTGAGACCTTGGCACAGGTTGCCCAGAGAAGCTGTGGCTGCCCCATCCTTGGAAGTGTCCAAGGCCAGGTTGGAGCAGCCTGGGACAGTGTCCCTGCCCATGGCAGGGGGTGGAACAAGTTGAGCTTTAATGGTCCTTCCAACCCAAACCCAACTACGATTTTATTCTTTGATTCCACAAAATCTGAACAATCCTCTGCAGAGCTAAAAATGCAATAAAACAATAAAAATAGAATAATTGTAGCTTGTAAACCACTTAGGAAACAAACATCAGAAAGAAAAAACAATATTGTGCCCTCCTGCTCTCTGAAATGTCAATGAGTTGGCAGAGAACTATTTGGAAGACAGTGAGAGACAGAGGAAGGATGGGTAGGACCTGGAAGTAGAATGGTAAAATTCAGGCCTGTACAGATACATTTTAGATGTTTTAGATCTGAAGTCAGCTTAGGGATGATCTTTATAGGAATAAAAACTGAGACTTTCTTCTTGTAATTGAAATTAAACAGCACTTGCTCAAGAAAGGATAGTTGCTCATCTATCTGTCATTACCAATACAGGTAATTCCATACATTTAGCAGTATTTACACACCCAGTACTACAGCTGGATAACACTTCCCTTAAAAGTTTCCCAGCATAGTCTGCAGTGGGAAAACAACCAAAAGCCTTTTCCCCAGGATCTTCATAATTGTAAATCTAACTGCAAAGAAACATCCAGGCTAGAAAGCTGTTACCAATATCCATATGCTTGTTTCATCTAAGACATACTGTGGAAGAACCTCGGGGGAAAGGACACGTTGATAATAAAAGGGTCTTTAACATGTAAGGCAATACAATCCCTGGATTTTGAAGCTGGACATGTTCAAGATGGAAATCACTGTCTTCCCACCAAACATGATAACTAAACCAGCTCAGGGAATATTGTTGTGAATTTTCTACCCATTTCCCTCACAATTTGACAATCCTGTTGACGAAAACATTCTGCATCCCTTCTTTCCTTAATATTGATTCCAAATAGCCTTTGAAATGAAAACATTCATCACCTTTGTGCTTTTCCTCAAAAAATCCCTTAATGGCCGGACAAGCTGGATATCACAGATATGGTTATAGCAAACGCCAGGGCTGCAGGGCCCTTAACCAGGAGGGAAAAGCAGAGAAATGGGGAGGGACGGGAGAGGTCGGAGCTCCTGGGGGGGGACAGAGCCCCGCGCCCCTCCCCCCTGCCCGCACAGGGCGGGGGCGCTGCCAGCGGGGGGCGCTGCCTGCAGAGGGCGCTGCCAGCAGAGGGCACAGCCAGCAGGGGGCGCTGCCAGCAGAGGGCGCTGCCAGCAGAGGGCGCTGCCAGCAGGGGGCGATGCCAGCAGGGGGCGATGCCTGCAGGGGGCACTGCCAGCAGGGGGCGATGCCAGCAGGGGGCGATGCCAGCAGGGGGCACTGCCAGCAGGGGGCACTGCCAGCAGGGGGAGATGCCAGCAGAGGGCGCTGCCAGCAGAGGGCGATGCCAGCAGGGGGCACTGCCTGCAGGGGGAGATGCCAGCAGGGGGCGATGCCAGCAGGGGGCGCTGCCGCCCGCGGAACGGCCGGGACGGGGCGGGCGGGACCCGCGGAATCCCCGCGGGCTGGAGGCGGATCCCGAGCGGGAGGGGATCCAGCGCGAGCATCATCCAGTCCCGCTCCTGACCCAACACAGGGCGACCCAGCAATGCCACCCTGTGCCTGAGAGCGTTGTCCGAAAACGCTGGAGCTCTGGCAGCCTTGGCGCAGTGATCACACCCTGCCCGCCGCCCTCTGGGGGAAGAAACTTTTCCGAGGTCCGACCTGAACTTCCCTTGGCACAGCTCCAGCCCTTCCCTCGGGTGCTGTCGCTGCTCCCTGGGAGCTGCCCTCCCACCGCCCCTCGGGAGGGAGCTGCAGACCCCGATGGGGTCTGACCCGTCTCTTCTCCAGCTGAACAGACCAAGTGTCCTCAGCTGCTCCTCAAATCCTTCCCCTCCAGACCCTTCACCATCCTCGTGTCCTTGCTTTGGACACTCTCTAACTGCTTTACATCCTTCTTACATTGTGGCATCCAAAACTGTCCCCAGGACATGGATGTCCCTCCTGGCTGCCAGGGCACTGCTGACTCACATCCAACCTGCCCTCAACCAGGACCCCTGATGCTCTCCCGTGTCTCATTCCTCAGTCTGTCCATGCACTCAGGGCTGCACCATCCCGGGGCAGAATCCAACACTTGCCCTTTTCTAAACTCCACACGGCTGGGGATTGCCCAGCCCTCTCTTTGTCAGGGGGAGTCAGCAGCTCCTGCCAGTTTAGTGTTGCCAGCAAAATTATCCAGTATCCCTTTGAGCCCTGATCCAAACTGTTTATGAAAACACTGAAGAGCAGTGGCCCTAAAGTGGAGCCCTGCAGAACCCCACTAGTGACTTTTGCCAGCCTTATATAACCTGTGTGCCCCCCTTGGCACCCAAACCTGCCAGAACTCCCCCAGGGCACCTGAACCTGTGTGATCCCCCAGGACAGGGTAGGAGGAAGAGATGAAGGGCCTTCAAGAGATGCCAAGAACCACGTGCTGAAATGCAGCATGTTTGACTTCATTCACTGCAAGAATTATGTGGGAAGATCTACTACTTAGGAAGATTGAGTGCTCCATCCCTACACTTTTAGAGAATATTACCATGAAAATTACTAAAGATAACACATTTTTTCAAGAACTATCTATGTTGCCATCACAATCCAAAGCTAAACTGCTCCCTGTTTTTTCATTTCTTCAGATGTATAAGGCTCTAATGAAGCCTTTTGCTACTTCTTTGATGCATCTCCTTGTCATGAAGCTATTTTGTCTATTCAAATGCATTCATCTTTTTGTTATTTTTAGAAGAGATCAAGGTCAACACTGAAAAAAAAGCATCACTGAAGCAGAAAAGGGAAATTGTAAGGTTTTACTGTGAGTCATAAGGTAGTTTGAATGTTTCTTTAAAAATCCCAATTAATAAAGTGTATTTCATTGCAAATGGAACAAGAGACTCTTAATTAAACTCTGCCATTGCAAATCAGTCATTTGGGATGATTTTTCCAAAATGCTGCCAGGCTTTAACGCAGCTGAAAATAAACAGCAAAGTGAGTGAAAATGGAAACTGCCTCTAACATCCTTTGGTATTTCTGCATCATTAGATGAGTGTAATTCGAAATAACAACACCAAGCATCTTTTCCTACACCTTTTCTAGTGGTTTCCATACACACATTGTGGAAAATGGATTCTAAACATGAAAATAATCTGAATAGGCAAAACTGTGCATGTATAAATAGAGCACGAACCAGGAAATAAATGCTTTATTAGTTAAATATTGAGAGGAATGTTTAACATAGAAAATCCACTACTCAAGAGACTCGCCCTTACTTTAGGTTGTGCTCCTTAGGGCACCACAACCCCTGTCAAAGCCCACAAGTAGATTTGGGCTCCGAGTTCCTGAAGACTTGGAAGGAAAACACCAGCTGAAAAAAAAATCATAAGAGGAGAAAACTGCAAAATTTTGACAGCAATCTAGGAAACAAAGTGAAAGTTCTAGTGACTGGAAAATGAACTTTAGGAGCCCTTAAGTTTGAGCGTGGGCAAACATAGTTTTACAGGGAGTGACCATCAACCTCTCGACGCTGCTTATAATGTTGGGGGCAGCATCCGCAACATCTGAGCGTCATTTAAAGCCCTTCCCTGGGGCACACGGGATTCCCAGCGGCATTTCAGGAGGGCACGGGGGGGTGTCNCGGGAACCCCCGGGCACAGAGTCCGCCCCGGGGCGGGTCCAGGTCGGCGGGGCCGCCCGTCCCGCACCTGCCCCCGGTGCCGCCCCGGGCGAGTCGGGGCCGATCCGCCGCGGAGCTGCTGCCGGAGCGCCCGCCATGGGCGCGGGGCGCGGGGGGATGCGCTGCATCAAGATCCTGCTCTTCATCTTCAACCTGACCTTCTGGGTGAGCACCTGCTGCGGGACACGGCCCCGGGACGGGGGGAGCGGCCAGGAGGGAGGGCGGCTCGGGACGGGGGTCGTCCCTCCCGGGGATCCGGAGCTGGGAGAGCTCCCGGCTTGTGCTCGCCCCCGGGGGGTGCAGCTCTTCCTGCCCAAGTGCCGATTTGATAGGAGATGGCATTGCTGAGAAAAGACAGGCTCTGCCTTAACTGGTAGTTTAAAGTAGTGGCCATTTCCCCGGCAACCACAGAGCTGCGGGAGGAGGCTGTGAGAGGTACTGCAGCGGAACGTTTCCCAGCATCACGGTGCTTTTTACTAATGTCATTTCAGAGCCAGCAGCTGCTACGTTTACAAGTTCATCCTAAGGGAAAGTCCTCGCATCACCCTCGAGAGACTGGGGGAATGCTCTGCCCGTTCTCCCCTCATTGCACCTTCTCAGTAGTTTCACAGTTTCACAGCGCAGCTCAATCCACGCTCTCTTTTCCCTTTCGCTTTCCCTCACACTCTATTCTCCCTTCAGCGTTCCAGTTCTTCAGGCTGGAAAACAATCAGCAATGTTATCTTCTTAAATGACTTTTTCTTTCCTTCTGATTCACTGGGTTCTTTTAAAAGAAGTCACAAAGTAATCCTGTTCAGCCTCTCTGGAGCAAGCAGTTTTGGGCTTTTGTCTCCTTTATGCTTGAAGCACAGCTGAAGCAAATGCTGTTCCCTCTTGGTGACAGCGCTGCACGCTCCGGGGACACAGTGCTGCTGTGCTCGAGCTGGAGGAGCAGAGTGATGCTGCCCAGCTGCAGCTGCAAGGCAGCAGAAGGACAAAGCTTTGTGTTATTTGTTTCTCAAAAGCGACAACTACTGTGTTTTGTTATCTGCCTTTTTCGCTGGGGATGGAAGAAACCATCCCCAACTGCCAGGGGCAGCCTGAAGCTGAGCCCCTGCCTGCCAGCAGGGAGGTCCCCATGCTGTGACAGGGTGGCAGGGGACCCTCACACTCTGCAAGGACATGTTTGTGAGGAAAGCCACGATCCCAAAGCTCTCCAGATGTACACTCGCCTGCTTTCTTGGCTTGTGGGGGTTATGCCACACGGATCAAGTGCCAGGCAGTGCAGGACAGGTTAGAAAAGCACCACACCAGGCTGCCATAGGCATGGGAAGCAGCAGATGTTTGGGAGCCTTGTCCAGGCTGTGCAGGAGCTACAGAGCGAGGCTCTGGGCCTCCACCAGCAAAGCAGGACACTGTGCCTGCTCCTGTGGGAGTCTGCCAGAACACACAGCACTGCCTGGGAGGCTGATAATGGCCTGAGACCACTGATTGCAGACCTTTCCCCTCAAGTAACGTGCTGTAACACTCTTTTGTGACCTGGTCTTGTCTGCATCAAAGGGAATTTTTCCTTCCATTTCACAGCATCCATCACTACTTTGTCATTTCCGTGTTCCAAGATGATTGTATGTGTAACAATCCTTTTAGCTTCTAGTTCTGGTGGGGTTCTCCTGCCCAGCTCCTTTCCCTGTTGCAACTCAAGCCAAGTTTTGATGCCTAAATGACTTAACAAGGTTTGAGGGTCACTAGACAGTTGAGAAGAAAAACTATATCAAAGAGCTGAAAGAAAGCAGCACATTGCCCTCAAACAGGGATTTGTTACCAGGTACCGGCAAGTGCCTCCTGAATTTTCTGACAGCACCATCCTGAGCTTTGTGGGATTTCAAGAAAGCACAAGGTGCCCCTGAAGCTCTCTGGTGCTCTCCAGCTGTTGTTACTGCAGTACTGACTGGCCTGTTTGTGTTGCAGCTGGCAGGACTGGCTGTCATTGCCTTCGGGCTGTGGCTGCGCTTTGGTGGGGCCATGGCAGAGTTTGCTACAGACAAAAAGTCTCCGGAGTATTTCTTCATGGGTAAGTTCCAATGCCTGTGAGGACAGCAGCCTTCAGCTTTGGTTTTCATCCCAGGGCAGGTGACACACATTATGCATTGAATTTTATGGAGTTCAGCAGTTCCTAGGTTGAACTGCACACAACTGGACATTCTGTGTGCCATGTGTGTGTGTGATGGCTTTTGAGTTTTCTCTGCTTGGTATCTACTTCCTGAGACCTAACTAATCTCTTCTCCTGGACTGGATCCAGTCCTCACACATCCTAAGTGAATTGTGCTAATACTCTCAGAATAGAAGATAGGTCAGAGACTCGTGGGGTTCACCAGTATATCCTCCCTCCTGAGCAGCTGCCAGCCAACAAAACACTTGGGAATGTTCCCAATACCAGTGCAGCAGTAAAATTATGCTCACCAGTTCTCCCTGTGTCTGCACAGGGAGGACTGGTGAGCACTGGTGATACTTCACACACAGAGGCCTCAGTGTGACAGAAGCACCTGAGCAAAGCCTCCCACAGCTGAAAAGTCCAACTACCTGGTATCCAGACATCTCAGGGACTGTCTGTCCAACCCAGGCAGGAATCAACTAGTTCCTCAAGTCCACAGATCTGGTATTAGTCACATCTAATTTTAGCATTTAAGATTTTTTTTTCTCCCTAGGATTTGCAGGCAAGTTTTCTGGAAATGCCACCTGTGCTTATAGACACCCTTAAAAAGCAGCTGTCTGGGACTGCCAGCAGCTGCATTTCCCTGTCACTGGCAACTGTAACGTGCCTTTACAGTAAAAACTCTGGGCTTTAATAAATCATCTCTGGAGGTGGACTCAAGAAAATCTAACTGGGGCAAACATTTTTGACATCTATAAATGCTAAGTGGGGATGAACTCCCAGCCCTGCCTTGTCCATCAAGCCACTCTGACAGGGTGGAAGGACTGTGAGTCCTGCAGCAGTGAGTTACCCATCACTGCAATTATTGTGCAGTTACTTTAAATACCCCAGTTCTCTTAGTGGAGGCCTTGACTCAAAATCACTGGAGCCCTAACCCTAAGCTTCTTCAATATATGCAGTCAGACTAGAGACAGAGAGCTGGCTGTACAGCATGATGGGAATAGATGGGGAGAATGTGATGTCCAGCAAAGTTTCTATGTGATTTTATGAGGCTGAATAAAAACCATTTAGATTAAAATGTTGTTTGGGACCTAAAGGTTATTGTAAAATACTCTGCAGCACCTCCACTGACACAGAGAGCCAGGAAGTATGATTTACTTTTTCTCTTACATCCGAGCTGCTATGACAGCAGCATATTAGATCACCAACTTCATTTCCAGATCCAGTTTATACCTGCTAAATTTCCTGTACTGTATATTGGAATGCTTCCCTGCCTCATCCACTTGTGTTTATCCCAGAAGAGTCAACAAGACAGAAAGATATTTTGACCTTCAAAATCAAGTGCTGTTGGTTTGTTGGAAGCCAGAAAATAATACATCCTGTGGAGTGAATGAGCACCACAGTGCAGACTATAACACCCTGTAAACAAGATATTCTTTAGTGTATTTAAATTTGCTTCTGTCCTGAACAGGAATTACAAAAGTTGCTCAAAGTTGTTAATTTTGGGAAGCCCTGGGGAACTTTGTTTGTAAAAGTTTCCTCATAGGCATGACAGTGAACTATTGGGCTGCCACATGTATTTATAGAGCTATCTGCTGAAATATGTAACAGGGGAAGTGCTGAGGAACAAGGCATAGAGATGTTGAGAATTCTTTTAAACTTGCACTTTGGACTGAATTCTAAAGCAAAGGTTTTGCCCCTTTTTGTAATAGGCACTGGACAGAGCATTCCTGTGGGAAAAAACCCAAATTACTTTCTGCTGCCCTCCCTCTCTTATTGCAAATCATGTTAAATGCTGCTGTGACTTCTGGGCATCTGATGGGGCAGCTGTGCTGAGGCTGTGAACAGTCTGGGACTCAGGCAGTACAGAAAGAACAGGGATAAGCTCAGTTACAGTGGGTTCTGCAGCAGACAAAGCTGCACTTCATGGTCGTGCTGAAGAGCTTTGCCTCTCCAGGAGATTTCAGCTCGGAGTCCCCCTTGACAGTTGTGTATTGGGCCTGTCCCAGAGTCTCTGGGACTGTTGTTTATTTGGCTTTGTGTGTTTGCTCTGTAACATCCATCCTGGGTGACTGCCAGCATTAGGAATTCTTAATATGGAGCCCTGTGCAGCACACGGGGAGCAGCTGCCCTGAAGGCTGAAAAAGAAAGCAGCCCAGCAGTGTGACTTAAAATAGAAGCATGTAGCTAAATATCTACAATTAATTTATTTCTCTCTGGCCCACCCTTGTGATAACCCAAGCCCCTGTGATCACATCAGCTTTGTGCCAGTGCTTGGAACAACAGTGCAGGTGCTTTGTAGGGTGACACACTGTCCAAAATCACCACCTTCTGGAAAACAGTTCATTTTCTTTTTTCTAAAGAGCACCACATTGTGCTCTTTCTGTACCTGGATTGAGCTGCCAGCCCAATCTAACCAGCTTCTCTCTTGTGCTTCCTTGTGATGGTTTTTTTCCTGGATCTGAAATGCTGTTTTATTTTAAAATAATTGATAATTCTATCCTTGCATTTTCCATTAGGCCAGAATGAGTCTCCTTAAATAGCCTTGCTCTTTTACCAGCAGTCCAGCTGCCTTCTCTGCCCCTGGAATAGTTTGGGCCATGACTTGGCAACCAGGCCTGTTCATCTTTTCCAGCCACTGAGATGTTTTTGTTGGTTGGAGAGCAGCTTCCAGGCAGCAGTGCTGAGGGCAAGCACATATGTGTTCTTAGTTTGCTGTTGCTTGTGGTTTTGTGTTTGGTGATCCATATTCCCCACTGCAGCTTGCAGTTAAAATCCTACAACAGAAAAGGCTGGAATTGGAACTCTTTGGCTCACACCAGTCTCCATCCACTGTACCAGATGTATCTCACACTGGAGCAGACTCCTAAAATTGGACATCCTGCAGCTCCCCAGCTTTTGGAGTTCCCACTGCAGTGGGACAATATTTTTATATTACTTCATCTCATAGTGCAGTTTCTGTGCCTGTGCTTCAAGAGATGAGGCAAAACTGTTCAACTGCAGTTCAGCTCTGGTAGGGTTCATCTATTCCTCTTGTAGCTGTACTTGAGAGAAAAAAAAAAAAAAGAAAGAAAAGAGGTAATTTCAGCAAAGGTCCATAGCTGGCAGTTACCTCTTTTATCTGAGTTATCTGTGCACTGTACTGATCAGATGGAGAAAAGATCTGTAGAATAAAGGGAATCCCTTGGATTGCTCATCCTTCTTGAGACTTCTGCACTAACTCTGGCAAGTTTTTTACTGGGCAGGAAAGTCTGCAACAATCAGAAGGAAACAGAGATGTTTGTGTGAACCCAAGATGTCTTACTATCAATTGGTCCCTACTTAATTCTCTGTAGTAGTGCTGTTCTTAATTTTAAAAATACCTGAGGCACAGCAGTACAGACCAAGTGCTGCTGAGTACAAGGGAAGCATTTGTGAAGTAAAAACTAACACAGGGACTTTCAAAGGGTCAGTTCCAGGCCCCTTTTCTCCCCTCTCTGCTTTTGGTGGATGGAGGACAAGGTCTGTTCTGATTCCTTGGGTAACACGGAAGACAAACTCTCTGTATCCCTACTAAATGAAGTGCACAGGGTCCCATCACTGCCAGAAACAACAAAAATGAAGTGTATGTACTCAACAAGCCCATCAGGAATGGTCACAAAACCTGATGAATGCAAACAAATCAATCTGGGTGACTCTTTCTCAGCTCTGCAACTTCCCTTCTCCTGCACAGCCAGAGCTCACAACCCTTCTGCTGTGTTATGTTGTCTTTGTTTCAATTCCATGATCCAATCTGTGGTCCAGGCATCCACCAGGGCCAAGCCAGTTGTGGACAAAAGTTTCAGGGTGGCTGTGGCTTTTTCTTGGGGTTTGTGAGAGCATGAATGATCCTGCTGGCTTTGAAAGGTACAGTTAGATGGCACATGCCTTAGGATATGAAGTCATGTCTGGAGTTGAAGGATATTAGTAGTTTTTCTCCACGGTAGTGGATGCCCATACAAACAGGAGTTGGACAGCAGTTAAATCCATGTAAACTGCAGTTCTCTGCTCCTGTGCCTCCCTTTGTTCTAGTTCTATTCATGTATTTTGGAGTCAAGCACTATACCCTTAGTCAACAGTATTTTCTCTCCTAAATTCATAACCACTCAAACTCTTTCAGCCTTTAAAAGGAGAGCTCTTGGCAAAGCAGCCTCTGTGAAGAGATGCAATACCACAAGAAGAGCATCAGATGGTCCTGCCATTGTGTATTGGAGAGGCTTTTAGTCTGTACTTAAGCAATGAATTTGTCTTTCTTCCCATCATCTTGTGTGCAGGTCTCTTCTGCTGCTCAGGAAGGGTGGTTTAGAGAAGTCTGATAGTGGCCCTGAGTGGAAACCAGAAACTGCTGCACTGGAAATTGGCTTAAAAAATATGACACCACCACTACCACCCCCTGAAAAAAACCTTACTCAAAATGAAAGTTGATCTAAAGTCCTCATTCTCTGGGCTGGATCATGAAACCTTGCAGCAGTTCGTAGGAGTCAGTATTCCCCCTGGCAGAATAAAGGCAATTCTGACCAAACAAGCTAATTTAGGCTAATGGAACAATCTGTCCATCTGCCTCGGGTTGATTGTTTTATATTTACAGTTGCTGACGTTCAGGAGGCTTTTTTTTTAAATTAATCACTTAAGCATGATAATGCACTTTATCCTTTTTGCCTATGAAATTGTCCTCCTGGGTGACTTCTCCCACCCTCCTCCCTCTTCTATAACTATCTAAGAGCCAGTGGGTTCCACCCTGTGGCAGTTGAAGCCACAGTTACACCATTTCCTTTTCTGGTGCACCCTCTTCTCCTCCCTCAACAGTGGCTGCCCACCCCTGGAAGTGTCCATGGCCAGGTTGGATGTGGTTTGGAGCAACCTGGGATAGTGGGAGGTGTCCCTGCCCATGGCAGGGGGTGGAACACAGTGAGCTTTGCAGTCCCTTCCCACCCAAACCATTCCATGGTTCTGTGATTCCCCTTGCTGGAGCAGCACACTACACTCCAGGGATGCTCAGTCTCTTTTTTTCATACAAACTCTTTAAAAGGATCAGCTCTGCTCTAGATGCCAATCTCTGAAGAGGCTTCTACATAATAACCAAACCAGTATAATCCATTACATCTCGAGGGAAATGTCCTGAGCTGTGTTTCGTTCTGACAGAGCTGTAAATACATTTGGAATGTCCACTCTTGAAGCCATTAAGAGGAAAGTGTTTTGTCTGCTGGAAAAAAAAAACACCCAACAACAACAAACCAGCAACCAAAAAGCTCTCAGCTCCTTTTTGGAGTGTGTCAGTTCAAAACCATCTAGAGAGGGTTTGGGTTGAGCTGGCTCTTAAATACACAGGATTATTCAGGGAGTCCCAAACCAGGGAGGATTGCAGGGACTCACAAGAGGATTTCAGAAAACCCAGTGACTGAGTGTTACAAAGGCAGATGAAGTACAGTATCAACAAAGCAAAGTGACACAAGTGGTAACAGATAATGTAAGCAGAATAAACAGTGACAGACTTTAAATTAGCTATAACCACACAGGAACATGATCTTAGACTCACTGTCAGTTGCTCTTGACAACCAACTGCAGTCAAAAAGGCATGTAAATGTGAGGAATTATTGAGAAAGGAAATGGGAATCCAACTGAAAAATCTTAATGTCATTGTGTACATTTCCAGAGCACTCGGTGTCCTGAATGCTCCATGTGGTTCTGCTCAAAAAGGATGCAATAAACCTAGTAAAAGTACTAAGACTTTGACAAGATTGCAGTAATTGTGTGCACTATGAGCAACTCCCATAGGAGGAAGCTTTTCACACTATTCACATCATTAAATTGTAGAATGCATTGCCAAGGGACTGTGAAATTCAGCCACGATAGTACAGATCCACCTGGTACAGTTTGGTGCAGGGTGATGGACACTGAGAGAGCCTTTGGTAACAGCTTGGCTTAAGGGAATTTGTGATGTAATTATTTAGGGTTGTGACATGCATGTGAGCAAGACATAGAACAAGTTCTGGTGTTCTGTGGGAAAGGGGAGGAAGTGGGCTGGGATGTTACTTTACAGAGAGACTGCTTTTAAATTGAAATTCAGGATTTGTGCATCAGCAGAAGCCTGCAAACTGGCTGGTGTCTGTAATGCTTTTGTGGTTCCAGGAGAATTAACCACGAAATCCCTGTTGAATTCACACAAGACATTTATTCATATACATCCATTATGTTCAATTTAAGGGCATGTTCCAATTCTCCAGAAATCCATCTTCCTTCAGAGACCTCTGCAGCTTTTCTCCACTTTTGTGAATGTATTTTATAGATAAATATACAATGGAAATCTCTAGTAACAAGCCTGTTAAGAAACTGGCTGTGCTGCCAAGTGCCACACACACAACTGTCCCTGTCTGGACAGTTATTTCCAACTCCTACGTGTGTTTCTCATATTTTCCAATAGTGTGTGTGTACTACAGGTTCCTTGGTGCTCTCCTGAGTGAGGAGAGCCCCAGTCCTTCTGTGGAGTGGCACATCTGCCTCCTGGACTGCAAGGAACACAAAACCTCAGGAAAATCCCTTTGAATCCTGTCTGGGTTCTGGGGGCTCCTGCCATTGCTGCCTCTGGGTCCCTCACCCCAAGAACAGAGCTGCTTGTTTTCTCGGTGGAGTGTGAACAGTTGGTGGTTTGTTCAGTGTTATTTACTCAGCCCAAAAGGAAAAAAAAAAAAAAAAGGAGAATTATTTAAAATGGAAAGTGACCATAGCAGCCAGGTAAACAAGAAACCCATGTGAAATAAAGCCAGACAGAGACAGTGTGTGTTTGTCTGCTCCTGCTCTTTGCAGCAGGCCCTAGGCAGGGATTTGTGTCTCAAAACCTTCAGTAGGATATGGGGGAAAAACAAGCAAATAAACAAACAAAAAGCAGTTCTGGGTGTGGGTTCTGTTCCAGACTCTGAAATTAGATCTCTACCATCCTCTCCTGTTCCTTCCCTCACTCTTGAAACACATAAAGACATATTGCAATCAGCAGCTATAAAATCTCATTCTTCTCTTCTACTTGATCTAAAATGAGGAAATTCTGTATTACTGCTAATCACAAAGGTTTTGTTCATCCAGAAATAACACACAGAATATCCTTAATCCTTCTTGAGGTGCTTCTTCACACTTGCAGGAACGCTGTGTCCAAGCAGAGCCCCAGAAGGGACATTGTCCATATCCAAAGGAAAGGATGTTTTATGGAAGAACTCTGTGCCATGAGCACAAAATGCCAATCCAGAGATCTCTGCTGAGCTGTGGATTTGCCATTCTTGACTCTTGGGAGCCACAGGATGCTCTGAGGTTCCCAGATAACTTTTGAATTCCCCTTGTAATTCCAAAACAGTCTGCTAGAAAAGGAGAATCCCTCCCGTTGGAATTTTCACAGGGAATCCCCCCAGTTGACAATTTCCTTTCAGGAAATAATGATTTCCCCCACAGGATGGAACAAAAAACAAACATATAGAAAGGCTGCAGCTTCATTGCTTTCTACTTTTGTTCTTTGCAAAATGAAACAATGGAGGAAGAAGAGGATTCCCCTTTAAACTTACTAGTTTATAGCCAGAAGGCAAATCAGTTTGTTTTCAAGAGTTCTTTCATTTGACTCACTGCTGAAAGTAGAAGTCGTTGTTTCTCTTCATATCTATAAAAATCTGTGTGTAGGGGGATGTCTTGTCATGGCAAAACAAACCACCACCCCAAAACCTCAATATTTCCTCATAAAAAAGGTCAAGAGAATAAGTTCTGTCCAAAACTCCCCAGTCCTGTGACACTTTGTTCTTCATCCTCTTGTGGTTACAAAGAAGCCCCTGTTTCCTCCAGACCCCCTCACAGTCGTTGGTGTCCTGGCTGTGTCTGCTCAAATCAACTGATTTTCTGTTGGATTTGCACATGGATTTTAATCTTTGGCATGTGCTTCTCCATCCCTTTGCATCCAAGGGCTGAGAGTGATATGTTTGTGGGTCCTGCATGCAGGTGCAGTAAGTATTGCTGAGTTGGGGGCAGTCACTGATGGCATTTCTTTGGTATTAGGTTCAGTTTTGCCCTCCTCAATGGAGTGTCCCTGCTCGGAGTATTCCCTGTTCTTCTCTTCTCTGCTCCTGTGTGGGCTGTGTGCTGCCAACAACCTCAGAGATGAGTTGTGTCAAACTTCTCTCCTCTTCATTAGCAGACACAGATCAAAGTGCCCAAATTGCAGGAAATGAACAGAGGCAAGAAGAGGTGAGAGGAAAAATTTCACACAGGCCATGAACATTTTCTCCCTTCCTTGAACTTTTTTGCTTCTGCTGCCCAAAAAGCAGTAGCTGGACAGACTTACCATGTTCCATCCACCAGCACAAGCTCTCTACCTTGGCCTGACTCACACACTTTTGCCATGCTGGGCTTTGTGGTGAACTTCTTTGCATCTGTTTCTAGCTTTCAGACATGTTCCATTTTATGTCTTTTTGGTTTCCCTGCTGTGCTGCAGATGCCAAAGGAGGCCATGCCAAGGCTTTGTATTTTACAATGGAAGTGCTTATGAATAGAAGCTGATTAGGGCTCTGCTTTTTGGAAAGGAATGGGTTTTAGTGAAGCTCAGTTACTTCTGAGACATGATACTATTGGATAACAATGTGTAACAAATTTGCACCACATTTCTGGATTTGTATTGGTGAGCCTAAGTGGGCTCTCAGTGTGTGATGGTTTGAGGTCAGCCTGTGGTTCTAAGGGGTGTGTGCCACACATTGTCCCCCTTTGCTTTTTCTTTTCTCTAGAGAGTCTCACTTAAGAGTTTAAGTCTCTTTTTATTAAGAATTGGAGGAGATCATACCTACATTGCTGTGTACAGCTCAGCAGGAAAAGAAATACTAGATCCCTGTCTTAGACACTTACACTATCTAGGAGGTTTCATCTACTGCTTTGTCACCCTTCTTAGAAGTCGTCTTCCATTGATCATAGCTGGATGTGGGTGCTGGGAAACCCCACAGGGCACAAACTAACAAGTAGACTGGCCCCTTTGAATTTGTTTCAAGCAACTCTTGATGTGTCTCACAGAATATTCTCAGTTGGAAGAGACCCACAAGGATCATCAAGTCCAACTCCTGGCCTGAGGGCTGACCCAGAATCACAAGCCTCATTCTTGTATGAAAGATTACATGTGTGTATATATAGTAGACAAGTAAAAATATCTTTATTTTTGTGGAAATTTTAAGTGTCATCACTATTTTCCATCTAGAAATAGCTCTCTGAGTATCAGGGACTGCTGCTGAGGAAGGACAGAGTGGGATGAGCTCTCCTGAGCTGAAGATGGTAGAAGGTGGTTTGAAACTCTTGGCTGGCTCAGCTGTGGGGCTCAGCTTTGTTTAGTGAGTGGTGTGAGTTCTTCCTGTAACACGCCTTAAAAGGGAAGTTCTGATTGAGGTAGTGGTTTAGTTGTGAGTCATGCGAGTGAAATGCTCGGGCTGTTTCTCTCACAAATGCAGATCCAAACTCCTAAAAGTGGTCTCACCCCTGAGGCTCACAGAGCTTTGTCCTTCTGAGCTGGAAATAACAAAAAGAAATGAGAAGACTCCTTTCCTGTGTCCTTACTCAAAAACACCTCTGCTGAGTGGCCTGATAAGTAATTTCAGAGACTGGAGCAGTGAGTGACACACAGAAAACGTCCAGGAAACATCTTTGTAATTACACTGAGTTTGTTACCATGGAGATGCGAGGAAATGGAGTGTTGGTGTTTGGCAGTTGAGCAGCACGTTCTGCACCTGACAGAGGGGTTTTATCTTTTCCAATTCATCTTCCAGGAGGGCTGGCCTTTCTCTCCTGGCCCATATATATCTTTGCACATCACTAAAAAGCAGTGCTGGGAATATGTGTACAAGTATCAGCTTGAAGACTGTTCAGTCCTAGTAAAACACACGTTGCTGAATATTCAAAATCTAGAAAACATGGAATATGCACTGTCAGCACAGTCAGCAAGCAGCATCTCACCAGCAGCACAGGGTTTTATAATTAATATGGGAAATCTGTGTTAATTATGATTGTTTTATTGCTATTTAACAGGAATCTTTGGCCAGCTGGGGCAGAAGGATCATAATAACTGGGACAGATACAGAGAGACTGGACAGTGATGTGGCAGTGAATGGGCAGCAGGCAGGAGTCTGCCTTGTCCAGACAGGCTGCAGATGCTGGATGGATGCTCTGCACTCAGATATTGATTATTGTTACATTTTCCTACCAACTGCAAACTGCCATTGGTAGGGCTTTCTAGTCCAGGTTACACAAACCCTGCTAACAGGGAATGCCAGCAGCTCTGCTAACCCTGGGTCAGATTTAAAATAATGTTTAAATGAGCACATTAAAGGTTGTCATTAAAGTTTCCACAGGCCAGGCTGGGAGCAAAGGCTTGCTGTGCCCTCTAGCGCACACAGCCAGCAGCTCCCTGTCCCCTCACAGGGAGGACACAAGGGAAATGAAGCTGTTTTCCCTGGCAGTGCATTGGCACAGCAGATTTCCGTGTGTTCTGCACGTTGCTGCACAAGGGAAGGACTAAAATTACATCGACATGGAACCAGAGAGAAGGCACAGAGCCAGTGGTTGTGGTCTGATGGGAGCTGACCTCCACAGGAATGGATGTGTTGCCTCAGCACATGTCAGAAAATGTATGTTCACAAGTGAGGAAAGAAAAACTGTTCACCCTGGTTTCCTTTTGTCCTAGATAAAACCCATTAAAAAAAAAAAACCAAACCCAAGCCAACACCCAAATATCAACAACTATTGAATGTATTTTTAGCAGTTTTACAGGTCAGAGATGAATGCTATTCCCCTTAGCTCTATAGTTAGAGTCCTGTCAAATTCTGAATTTATGTAGAGTCCTAAATCTTAACTGTGCACGGAGCTATGCTGCCATCTCCCATGTTCCTTTCAGTCTCAGCACATTTCCAGCCCCAGGTTTCCCCAAAAGAAGCCCTCTAGCAATTTTGGATTTTTGTGCCTTATGTTGCTCACTGCAGAGGTGTTAGGGGGTTCTGGATGGCATGGTGTATGTCCTTCCTGCACTGACCTGCCCTGGGACAGGAAACTCAGAAGGTAAAATCATCTCATTCAATTCTCCAAGAATCCTGAAGAAATTGTTGGTCTCTTCTGTGGTGAGAGAAACTCTTCTGTGTAAGCAGCGTTCTTTGTGAGAGCCAGACACCTTGTCACCTATCAGTGTGTGGATTTGATGACATAGGTAACAGGCTCTGGGGAGGGAAACCTTCTTAAATTGTTTCCTGCCTCTGATTTTTCACAGGGCTCTATGTATTGGTGGGAGCAGGGGCCATCATGTCTGCAGTTGGATTTTTCGGGTGCTGTGGAGCAGCACGGGAGTCTCAGTGCTTACTTGGAGCAGTGAGTAAAGGGTTCAGTGGCCTGGGCTGTGCAGGAAAATGACTCAAAGCATTCAATGCTTGATGTCATTAGTGGAAATTACTGTCCAAGACCTGGAAGTTCTTATGTCCTTTTACTGGCTAATCCAGCATCTGTAGCCACCATGTTATGGCAGAGCTGCATTGCTTATCTCATGCCATATGTTCCCTTCTGATTTTTCTGAATCAGAATTACCTTCTGATTTTTCCAAACCTCCATCTGAGCCACATCTTTGCCATTTGCCCCTTTTTTCCATATGACAAGAAACCTGACTTGGCACCCTTTTACAGACCCTGCCCACCAGCTTTGGTTCAGTGTGGGGTGTTGAGGCTGGGCAAGGATGAGGGGCTGACTCACCTGAACAAAGTACATTCATTGAGATTCTCTCCTTCCTCCACAGTTCTTTGCTTGCTTGCTGGTGATATTTGCAGCTGAAGTCACTGCTGGAGTATTTGCTTTCATAGGCAAGAAAGTGGTAAGTTACAAACAGCCTCTAATGTAATAATGGGGTAGTTGTGGATTCCAGGGCTGACTGATAAACAGCTCTTGCATAGAAAAACTTCACAGGAAGACTTTTCTCAGGAAGACTTTCTGACACTCTTATCTGGAGCCAGTGAGAGCTTGTGTTATCACAAGTCCAGAATGGGATGCAGTTTTTGCCCCCTCTAGTAAAGAAAATCTGTAGGTGTAGTTCACCCTTCCATCCACAAGGAACAAGTGGAACTGTATAAAAAGAGGGCATTGCTTGGGAAAAGGGCCAACAAATTCAGGCACTAAACTTCTCCAACTAACAGAATACAGCCTATGAACATTCTGACCCTCTGAATGCCACCAGGCCACAAAACCTCCTGTCCTTCCAAAGGCACAATTCCCTGCTCAGGAGATTGATGACACAAACTGGAATTTTGCACTGGATTGGTGGTAAGACTCATTTGCCACTCATTTGGAAACTCTGATTTCTGCAGGCAATACAGGAAGCCCAGAAAATCTATGAAGATGTTTATGATGACTACATGAAAAACCCAGTGGGGAAGGTGAACAGTACCATCTATCGCTTCCACGTGGCTGTGAGTACCCAACCTGAACACCTCCCTGCTGTCAAATTACCCATTAGAATCCAGAATTCATCCCACTGAGGTGTGGAATAGTAGAAGTCTGTGTACTTAAAGTGGAGCCAGGGGCTGACAGCCCTGAGAGTTTCCTTAGGGCTCTGTCAGAAGCCTGGTTTTTGGATCCCTACCTTGGAAAGCGTAGCTGGTCAGGCTTTGAAATTGCTGATGCTTCTGGATTTGTTGTGGAGGAGGTATGACTATTATGGCCCTTTGAGGTATTAAAATCCAAGAATAAATACTTGTAAATGTAGAGAGAAGGAGAAATGTCTGCATCTCTCTGCATTTGTCAGAGACAAAAGTGACCTGTATCCCAGGACCTACAATGTGGCAGATCCTGTCACTGGCTGCATTAGTAGGTAAAGACCCAAAAGCAAATGTGACACGGTTCAGACCACCCAAAAAGTGAGTGTCTGAATCAGAATTAGAAGCTGTGACTTCCTCAGTCCTATTTGTGTTCATCCTGTATCTACACTGCCTCCCACAGAGATCAAGCCCAAGCTTTGTTGCTCCTTACAGCAATTCCCACGTTCTTCAGAACAAACATTTCACAACCTCAGACCCTTTTGTCCTTCTCCCATAGCTGTTATTTCTGACCCAAAGAGGAATTCCAAGCATTTTCTGGGAGATAGGCAAACAGGAAAAACAAACCCTCTGAAACACTGATTTATTACTGTCCCCAAACCCAGCACTATGTTGTGTCAGAAATAAAATTCCAGCATTCTCTGCTGCAGCTTTTGTGCATTGCCCAAAATTCTGTACGTGATATCTGAATTTTCTGCTTTCTCTTGTTTCCTTGTAAGCCAGGGATCTGCTTTTCCCAAATCCACTTGTTTGCTTTGTTATGAGATACTGTAAAAAAAAATCCTTTCTGGATATTGTTGTTAGTACAAATTTGCCTGTTTGCTGAAGGCAAAGCTTGGAACTCATTTTTAAGAATTTTGTCTCATGCAGTTGGAATTCTACCAGAGGCAGTGGTCAACATAAAGTTATTTGATCTGTAGTGAGTCCAGTTTTTAGTTCTTTATTAATGTCTCACTTTCAGTATGAAGGTAGTGACTGACTTGCAGTATGAAACAGTCTTGGTTTCCCCCTCTTTGATTCTTTCTCTCTCTCTCTCATTTAGCTCCAGTGCTGTGGTAAAGGTAGTGGGGAACAAGTGGGATTACCCTGTCCAGAGAATATCCAGCTGCCAAAGGCAAGTGTCCTCTGTCCTGGTTTTTCTAAGCACTTTTTCATGTCAATTGTTTAGTAAAATTGGAAACATACTGTAAGTAAAAGAAAGGAAGAACTTCCTTTTTACCTTGCATTTCCAGCATGAGATTCCTCATGGAATGGAGCAGAGTAGAGGTAGAAATAAGCTGGAGGTCATATTGTCCTCAGTGCTGAAGGCTGTTTGTGGCATCCCATGGGAGCTGAGTCAGTGTTACATCATCTGAAAGGAAAAGTGAGAAGGAGGTAGAAGAACAGGATTCCAAAAGAAGAGCCCCATGGAGGCCCAATTTTGGCAAGTGCCTGCCTTAGCCATGCATGGAACCTCCTGACTTGATTGGTGTTAGGAAACATATTTCTCTGATTTCTGTTTTGAAGGAATCTGTTTGAGAGCACAATGTCAAAATGAAGCACCAAACCTCCCGATTTAGCATGGGCTGTTACATAAAAGGGTTTAAATTTAGGGAAAAGTGAGTGTAAGAAAATGACATGTATTTGTAGAAAAGGGAATATGCTGTGAAAATTGTCCAGCAAAACACAAGGCTTAGATACAGGAATTAGGATGGTGACTGGTCTAATATTTTTCATGTTTATATGTTGTTCAGTGAGAACAGCTGATGAAGTTGGTTGGAATGTATTTTTTCTGGGATTAAAAAATCTTCAATTCTATTTTTAACAGAACTGCATGGTTGAGATCCAGAATGTAATTGATGCTAATCTGCATTTAGTTGGAATTGTTGGAATTGCCATTGCTGGCATCACAGTGAGTAAATCCAGCTTTTCTTATCACTTCCAGTGTGTCCTCTCCCTGGGAATTGCCCACATTGGTGCAAGCAATTCATATTATTTTATTTTACTGGTTCATTTTATTTCCCTAGGTGGGGTCCAAAGTGATGTTAATCTTATTTTGTAGTAGGAAAGCAGAGTGCCCATGAACCAAACAGAAAAGCAAAAGGTTGTGGAAGCATTTCATCTATCCCCAAGCAGCTGCATACTGATGCTTTAAATCCTTTACTATCCATTCCTTAGTTTTCAGAGGGAAGAGAGATACCTCCCATTTGTAGAAATGGCTGTCCAGGAAAATGCTGCCTGTAGCTTTGGTTCAATGGGAAGGACCGTTTACAGTCAGATTTTCTAGGACAGAGCTGTGACCAATAGATGTCACCCTGATCCAAGGATCAGGCAGGATGGGGGGGCTGTGGCTCACCAGGCTTTAGCAGAAAGCATTTTCCAGCACTTCTGTGCCGTGATTTCCTTCAGATTCAGACACCAGCAGCACGAGGAGCCAGGATAGCAGTAAAGAAACATCCCTTTAGCTGCCCTGAAGTTGTTCCATGTAGAAGCTCTCTGAGACTGAGAACCTTGTGGTGCAATACTAAGGATAATACCAATAGTCACAGTTATCACATCTGTTAAATTTATGTTAATGTTTGGGGCACTTTTGCTGGCTTGACATTCAGAAGAACCAGCATGAGCAGATAAAATCTTGGCTTTGAGGATCATTGAAATCTCTCTCATGTTAATTGTCTGATGTTTCGGGGTTTGTAGATGGGAGCAGCCACTTGCTCCTCTGCCATGTGGACCTTCAGGTTGTTGTGACATGCAGATTATTTTGTAGCTGTTTTGTAAGTGGATCCCTAAATCACATCCCTTCTCTTCTAGATCTTTGGCATGATATTCAGCATGGTTCTGTGCTGTGTGATCCGTAACACACGAGACATGATCTAAAACTTTCACTGCACAACTATGTCCCAGGAGTTCCAGACTAAGCTTACAAGAAGTGCTCTTCTACCCAATTTAATAATTGTAATGCATTTTAATCAGTGTTTTAACATACTGAGAGGAAAATATCCCATTAGGTGATCAGGTGAATTGTATTAGTTACAGTAAAACTGAAGAGAACAAAAAAAAAGGGGGTTAAAATGTCCTTTTTAATGAAAAATGGAAAAGGTTCATCTAAGACTAATTTGATTTTTAATGTTTGTATATGTGCAATTAAGAGTTTACATATGTGTAAGCACATGCATATCTCTCCTTGCAAATATATGTATGCATGTGAGCAGGTCCCTGGATGTGCAGTACCTTGTGTAGGTAAGTTTGTGCAAATGGAGCATGTTGTGTGTGCATCCAGAGCCTCCCTGTGCAGGAGTCTGCACATCCCACAGGGACACAGTGCTTGGAACCCTCTGACATTGCCCCTGTCTGACGAGAATTAGCAGAGGAACAAATGCCATTGTGAAAAGTAAGACTTATGATCCATTTTGTAACTGTTCTTTCCAAAGCCCAAACAGAGTAGAATTAATAAAATTGGACTTTATTTAAAAATGACTCATGCCTAAGGGCCTGCTCCAGCAAACTTTAGTTCATGTGAGTAGACCCATTGACTTCTCTGTCATGCAGAGACTGGATATTTATTTTTTTTAGGACTGGACCCTTCATGCAAATGCAGAAAGCTCTGGGGGAGGAAACATGTCCAAGGAGATCCAGGCTAAAGGAAGAGGGGGAAAGAGGTGGGAAGCTGGCAAGACAAGGCAGTCATTTGGGAACAATTGCAGTGCAAAGTGTGCTTAAGCTTCCCGAGGAGCCTGAGATACACCAAAAAACCCAACTGTGAGTTCAGGGGGCCAGTAAAAGCCATATTCAGCAGTCCCTTTGTCCCAACAGCCTCAGTGTGGCTACAAACTGGTGCAGGAGTGGAGCCCAGATCCAGAAAAGCAGCCCCTTTGTCACATCTCTGTAGAATCTAACTGGCCTGTGGAAGCCAAACAAAGAGTGAAAGTGGTCAGAAAAAAGACACGCAGCACTTTAATATCCTCAGTTTCTGCTTCTGTGACTATCACAGCTTCCACGGGGCTCTTACCTCAACCTCTCGCCCTTTCTTGGGGTGTAAGGCAGGAAAGAAAGATGGGACATTTTGACAGGGCCATAAAGTAAGTTTTCTTACTGGCACCTTTAGATTGCATGTCAGGTATAAAAATTACACTGTGTGCTTGAAATACCTCAGGGCTTGCGTTTACATAGTTTGTTTCTATATTTTTATTTTTCTATTTGTCATATTTATTCATAAGAGAATGTTCCTTTTCAAACAGCCTAAAAGGGAGAAAGGTTGTCCCCACAAGGGGAAAATAAATTACATCAAAGGCTCAGAATCTCGTTAATTTTTTACTTAGTCAGGGTAATTCACCATTTCAGAGAACAGCTTTTTGCTAACTATGCCCCTGTAGCAGCTCTGTTTCTCTGGTGATCGCTAGTTCAGATTTCTGATGCAGTTGTTCCATAAATGATGGGGAGAAGTTCAGTTAAACTACTTGTTGAAATGGTCCATGATATCCAAAAGGCTTTGGCATTTACAATTGGGTCTTTATTCCACTGAAACACGATGGAGAGAAATGGCATTTCAGCAAATACGTGCATTTTACTGCACATGTTTGGGTGGAATATACCACCCTCATGATACTCATCTCTTATTTCCAAAAGAAACTCCAACTCCCATCACCTTTCTGTCACTTCAGGAACGGAAATATTGTTGCTACTCCAAGCATCCAATTTAATTGTCTTTTACATAGATTTCTCGTTTCAAACTATCCAACCACAAGCTGTGGCACTGCACTAAGTGCTGGCACTGCCAAGTGAGCAGTGTCCAGGCTGAGCCTCAGGCTGGCAGGGAGACATTAGGTCACAACCCTGGGAAGTCAGGCTTGTGTCACTGTCACAGCTGATTAGCAATGGATGCCAATTAAAACCAGAGCCTGGGATCTGCCAGGATCAGACCAGAAAACAGGGCCCTGCTCCTGAGAAAGGCTCATCTGGGAGAATGACACTGGCAGCAAATCCACAAGAGTCTCAAGCTGAAACAAAGCCATTTCCTGGCTCCCAGGTTCACCTGAGACTGTGCCCACAGCTCTGGAGAGATACTGGGATAGTACACAGCTAGGTGGGATGTGTTCTCCCGAGGTCATAGTGACAGAAAGAAGAAACTCATATAGAGTGTCATTTCTGCCACTCAGAGCAAGCCAGCTTTCCAGGAAAAGCAGTAAAAATAGCACCATGCCAACAGCACCAAAGCCAGTGGTTGAGAGTCCAAGATTATTGCCCTACAGGGATAGAAGCTGATTGCAAATAAAGAGATTTCCTTCTCTTACACGCCCCTCAAAATGGCAGTATTTTATTTAAACACATCAAAGTATAACTGGGTTCGGTTCCTCAAATTTGTAACACCACAATGTAATGACAGGACCAGAGTTTCTCTCTTTATTTATTATTTCCTGGGTGAGTTGGAAGATGCCCACTCCTGCTTTGAGATGCACTGAACACAAAGGCAGCTTGCAGAACCTGCTGTTGCTTGCTCAGCCCCCCCACTCCCCCAGAACTACAAAACCATCTCAGTGCCTTAGGAAAACCAGGAAAAGTGGTTCAATAAAACCTTCTATAAATTCAGACTCAAAGCACTGAACTTTCTGCTGAAGTGCTCTGGGTTTGTGATTTGGTTTTTCCTTCCTCTGAACAGTGCATTTATTTTTTTCTGAGCATTACTGCTCAAGCTTTAGGGTTACTGCTATTTAGGTCTAGGGGATACTTGCACTGCTTACCAGGAACAGAATATTACCTGTTACTGGTTTAGTTCTCTAAGTTATTGATATATTTAAGCTGGAAATCAACATGTTATTCATATACTAGTGCCTTTAACAGAACCCAGGGATAAAGGTCTTTTGTTGTTTCCTGCTGCTGTGAGGTGCTTAATATAATTGCAGTTTTCTCTGAATCTTAGCAACTGAAGGTCTTTTTTTAATTCATTAAGAGACATCAAACATAGATGTCCTTTCCCTGCAGCAGTAACTGCCCCATAAGGCAGCAGAAATACCCATTTATTCCTGTCCCCTGCACCTGATTCGGAGGAAAGTGACAGAAGCTCAGATCCCTCCAGGTGATCATTCTGAAAGCACATTTTCTTCTTCTCCTGTCAGTTTGTTCTAAAGCATAAAGATATAAATTGCTGATGCCCTTGTTGTGTCTCTAAGCGTCCTTATTCACATTTCCCTTGTCTAATTTCTCTAAGCAACTGACTTCAGCCAGTTTTGGTTCCTTGCAGAGATCACACAGGAGCTGATGGAGCTCAGCCCTGTGACATCCCTGCAACGAAGAGTCCTATTTCACTTGTCTTGATACTGATAGTTTTATAACAAATTGTATTTCATGTGTCTTGAGAAAGAAATTGAGTTGTCTTAAGCCCTCAAATGCTTATTATTGTACAGCCTTTGGGGGCTACAGTTTAACAGCATCGGATGGTGTTCATAGAAAATGTACATAAATAAAGCTTTTCAATCTTCTTCCTCTCTATTGGTGCTCCAGCCACGAGGTTTTTCCAAAACATAAACCACTTCCAGGATAACGTGTATGTTTTTACAGCACAAACTCTGATTTTGGGCAGAATTGGCGTTTCATGCTGCACAGTCTGTGGCAGAATTTACGGCGTCTTGCTTTGAGAGAAAAACCAAATTTCCTCTGTGGCTGAAATTAGCTTTTAATTCCCTATGATGCGTTCCGCAGTGGCGTTTTATCGGCTTTTCTGTCACGAATTTGAAACAACTTCCTAATAAAAGTAACCTGGAATAAACGACTCCGGGAGAGAACTCGGTGCGCGCGGTCAGAGCCCCCCCCCCCAGCCCCCCCCCCCCCCGGGGGCACCCGGG
>VXBA01006016.1:631456-641853 GCA_013399895.1 Serilophus lunatus
CCAGCCCCTCCCCCTCCCGGGGGCACCCGGGGCACCGGCTGGGCTCCAGCCCTCGGCCACCGAGACGGGCGGGACCCCGGGCCGGGAACCGGGACCAGGACCGGGATCAGGATCGGGACCGGGATGAGGATCGGGACCGGGATGAGGATCGGCTCGGCCCCGGCGGGATTCGAACCCGTGGCCCCAGCGGCACGGCCGGGACTGCCCAGGCCCGGGAAGCCCCGCCCCCCACTGGCTGCTCGCGCGGTCCCGGGGCGGTTCGGGTGGGAAGGACCGTCAAGATTTATCCCGTTCCAAGCCCTGCTACGGGCTGGGACGCCTCCCTCGGGACACGGCTGCAGCGAGCCCCGTCCAGCCTGGCCTTGGACACTCCCGGGGATGGGGCAGCCACAGCTTCTCAGGGCAGCCTGTGCCAGGGCCCCGCCACCCTCACAGGGCAGAGTTTATTCCCAATATTCCATCTAACTCTGCCCTCTGGCAGGTAAAACCGGTGCCCCTGGTCCTGTCACTTCAGGCCCTTGTAAACAGTCTCTCCATCTTCCTTGGCACCCTTCAGGCCCTGGAAGGCCGCAGCCAGGTCACCTCGGGGCTTCTCCTCTCCAGGCTGAACAATCCCAGCTCTCAGCCTTTCCTCGCAGCAGAGATGCTCCAGCCCTCTGATCATCCTGGTGCCTTCTCTGCATTCACTCCAACAGCTCCACGTCCTCTGCTGTTGTTCCCGGTATTTGGGGGCAGCTCTGCAGGTGGGGGCTCTCACCTGAGAGGGCGGAGGGGCAGAACCCCCCGACACCCGCTGCCCACGGGGATTGTGATGCTCCAGCGCGGGACCCGCGGGGCCGGGGACAGGCGGGGCCGTGCCCTGACCCGTCCCGGCAGCCACACCGCGCCCGCTGTTGCCGGGGGGTGTCCCCGCAGCCCCGGTGCTTCCCCGCAAGGCACCGGGGCTGTGCGGGCTCGTTCGCCTTCTCTTTCTTCCCCGTTTAGGTTTGTGCTTCTCTGAGCGCCGCGAGCTCCAGCCTCGGAGCTCCCCCAGCCCCGGAGCTCCCCCAGCCCCGGAGCCCCCCCAGCCCTGGAGTTCTCCCAGCCCCGGAGCCCCTGGAGCTCCCCCAGNCAGCCCCGGAGCCCTCCCAGCCCCCAGGGCTCCCTTAGCCCCGGAGCCCCCTGAGGTCCCCCAGCCCCCGGAGCTCTCCCAGCCCCGGAGCCCCCACTCCGTTCTGTGATCTCCTCACCAGCATCGAGTTGTGGACAAAGGAGGCACCAGCAGGTTCCTTTGCTTGGGCTTTCTCAGAGGCTTTACTACAGATGAAATAAAGTGAGGGTGTTTGGAATGCAGTATCCAGGAACGTTCGTGAAAGCTGCAATACTCAAGGCAAGATTTTGCTAAGAAAATCAAATTTCATGTTTGTATCCTGTGAGTTAGGATTCCTTTTTTACTATATCAAGCTAAGTCTGACTGAAATATCTAATTTCTTGGGGGCTACGATCTCAGGGGAAAGAAAACAGTTACTTTACATTTATTTCACTTGTGCATGTTCAGCACACAGGGTGGGCTCAGCTCACCTTCCCACTCCCAAGGGACCAGCTGACCTGTGTGAGGAAAAAGAGGGGTTTTCTCTGAATTTTGCTTTCAGTTTGATGGCATCACACTCCTCTTCTGGAGAACAGAGCAGGAAGGTCTGAATCTTCAGTGATTCTCCAGTGCTCACAGAGACAGGTTTTTCAAACAGTGTATTTCAGCAGGAAAGGAAGGGTTATGCCACTAGTGCAGAGACATGGAAAAGCATTCCTAAGAAACACGGGTCTGCATAACAGTGGGGAGGACATGGATCTACAGTGCGGATAAACGAGCTGTATGTGCTTAGTCCCCGCTGACAACACTGAAGCTACAGGCTTCAAAAAGCTAATAGTACATGGGTGGAATCATTGCTAATTTGAAGGCTGTAAGTATGTGCCAAAATACTGTTCAATACTGAGAAAATCTGTTGCCTTTTTTAACTCCAAAATATATCAAGTGAAATATATGAACTCTGAAATATATCAGTATCAAACTCTGAAGTACATCAATATATCAAACATCTCTTCACAAAATACCTGGGATTTATGAGAAAAGGTTTATACATCCACAGTCATGTCTTCTTCTTCTTCCCCCAAGTAAATTCAGGTGGGTTATAATCACGGACCTTCAGCCCTATGATTCTTTTATGCCTGTCACAGAATATCCAGTTAATGGAAGTAAAATGAAGATACACCTTCAGAACAAATCTTTGTGCACACCAGTTTGCAAACTTAGTATGAAACACACTTTTATTTCTGTTTAGTTGTGAGCAGAGCAGTACATCTCACCCCGTGGAAGCTTTTACATGTTACAGAGCTTCTGTGGCTTAGTGCAATAGTTTGTCCTGACCCTCTCACGGACACAGTCACTGTAGTCAGTGTTGCATTTCCCACACTTGCAGCTCACAGCCACAGGGTAGGAGTAGTAGGGGATGGTGTGATGAGGGCAGCCTGGAATCAACGCTGTCTGGTACAACATCTCTTTGTATGTGCACACGTTCTGTGACAGAGCACTTTTGAGGAGCAGCTTCTTGCCATTGCTGTCCTACAAAGAAAAGAGAAATGTGTTGTTTCAATGAAGCATTTGTGTGTCAGAAGCTTCCTGTGAAGTGCAGAGATCAAACCTTTTATGCTTAGCCCAGCTCTGCCATTGCTCTGTTCAGAGCTGTAGTTTTTGACCTGGTTGTGACTGGGGGTCTCTCCCTCTTCCCACTTAAATATGTTCACCTTGTTTTTATGGTTTAAATAATCCATTTGGCTCAGAGTGCTGCCAGTGCTCTGTGACTTGTGCTGCCTCCCTGCTGTCCAAGGTGGAACTTAAAATGCTGTGTTGAACAGTGAAACACAAGCACAACACACAGAGAGCTGTTCCCACAGCCAGCTGGGACAGCACCAGCAGGAGGAGAAGTTACCTAAGTTGTTTCCATTAATTAAGAGTGACCAAACTTAAACTGCTCCTCACCTGCCCCTACAAACTGCCCAGAGAGGCTCTGCAGTGGCAGCAGCAGTCAGGTCTCTGCTGTGCCACTGGTGTGATCAACTTCCCAGCTCCTGAGGCTTGGCATTTCTCATCCATACCTTTGCAAAAATCTAACTGGGAAACATGATGGTGGTGCAGTTTTTCTGTCTGTGACAAACTCTCTTAGAAGTAAATAATTTACACACAGTTATCTGGGAGTTATCTGGCTCTTGGTTTGCAGTGGTGGCAATTTCAGAAACGCCTGCCTAAACCAGAGCAATGCCTCGTACCCGAGTCATGCAGAATCCAGCACAGATGGTGGTGTTGATGGCCAGGCAATAGGCACATTCCTGTTTTTCCACATGGATTGTGTACTCAGAAGGAGCACAAAGTGATGAAGTCTGTCCAAAAGTCAGGCCAAAGAGGAGAGACATCACAAAGAAGGGACTCATGCTAGATGGGCAAGAAACAAAAAAACAAAGCAAAGCCCAAGTAAAATCACAGAATCACAGAATTAACAAGGTTGGAAAAGACCACTGAGATCATCGAGTCCAACCTATTACCAACATCATCCCATCATCTAAATCATGGTACTAAGTACCTCGTGGGATGTACCTTCCAGCCCTTTCCTTGGCATTCAACAGGAACAGCCAGAATAGTCACAGACTAGGAGTAATCTTAACATTTCTAGCTACACCCTGAAAAATTCTTTCCAAATTCAGACCTTCCACTGAAATAGTAATGACCACTAAACAGAAAACAAAGGTAAACAGGCCATTAACAACACAGAACAAATTCACTTTTCCCCCATTAAAGCATATTACATGGAACTTCTCACTAATGACTGATAAAATGCTGACACAGAAAAAATAACAGAAGCTGAAGGATTTGAAACTGTGACATGTTACAGAACATGAGCTCTAGAATTAACCAGAAATATTAAAATAATCTCACTGGTTTAGAAACAATTTTCTAAAGGAAACATTTTATAAAATGTTCAAGAGAGAAAAAGACATGGCTGTGCCTATCAGGCATAAAACTGGATTTTTCAATTTCCAGTTGGCATAGAGGCATGATGAAATGGGAACACTGCCAAGAATTAAATAATAGATTGAAGCAAATTGTAATAAAGAAAATCAGCAAAGAGTTCAACTCAAGGAATCCCATTTTACCTGTCTGTTGTGCTGACCTCATTTCTCAGACCTGCTGGGGATCCTGAGAACAAAGCCTTGATTAGCTCTAATTTCAGGAACTACTCTACAGCCTCTAAATGTCAAACTTTAAATGACAGTATCTCCCAACATCTGGCCATCACCCTCTAGTCTCTTCCAGCTGCCAGTTTCCCATAGAAAAGCCATTCATTACACAGTCTGGTTTACCCTGTAGGTGCCACAGTGCAAGTCTGGAAAGGCCAACCTCTTGTCAGCAGAATTCTTCCCTATTGCAAGAACCTGATTCTGCCTCAAGCTGGGAGAGGCAGTGACCCAGCACAAGCTCTGTGTGTGCTTTATACTCTCCAGGCTAATTCCAGGCTGATCTTACTGTTTATATAACTGCATCTGAATTGCTGCTTTCTTATCACAAAGTCATCTATTTAAAATTCATACTGAACCACAAAGCAAATGTGATAGGAACAAACATGTCCATAATATCCTAACCTGGAAACTGGAGCTGAAAATCTAATTACTTTAACGGTCATTCTCTCCTCAGGCTTTTAACTAACCACTGCTTTAAAAAAGTTGTTATTATTGATTAATTTAATTGCTACATAGGACAGCAACATCATGGCAGGAAGGCTGGCATGGAAATAGAGTCCTCCTGAATCACAGAGGACGAATTTTGCATCAGTGTTTTGCTAGAGTTTAAAGGGGTCTGGTTCACTCAGTTTGCTCATTATCAGCCAGGCACAGCTGGGAGATGCTGGCACAGGCTGCCCAGAGAAGCTGTGGCTGCCCCATCCCTGGAAGTGTCCAAGGCCAGGTTGGAGCAACCTGGGACAGTGGAAGGTGTCCCTGCCCATGGCAGGGGTGGAATGAGATGAGCTTTGAGGTCCCTTCCAGCCCAAACCAATCTGGGGTTTTCTGAGTCCAGTCAGTGCCCATAAAGTAACAAATCTGCAATGAAACCATTTGCTCTTCAGTGTGTTGGGCACAGCCTCCTTTACCTGCTCAAGCAGAACATACTGGGAAACTGTCTGGCCTTAAACCTGCTGAGCAGAAATTGAAGGAACAAGCAATTCATTCAAATCCTAAATGATACAGAAAAGCTTTTACAAACCCTCTCCTCACAGCACAGTTAGAAGCAAAATATTGCACTAATACCAGTGAAACAGATGTCTCCAGCTGGGGGAAAATGCTCACATTTAGGGCTTGTGGGGCACCTGGGGGGAGCAAGAGTAGGAAGGGGCCAACAAAGGCACTTTCCTCTGTCAGCCTCTGCCTGTGCTGTCTGCCTGCAGGTCGGGGGACACCTGCCCTTCCAGGTAACTTCAGAACTGCCACTGGGAATTTTATCTGGTGTGTGTTTTCTGCAGGTCTACCACACTCCTGATTTACATAGCCATAAGAAATATGAAAAACATGAGTTTGAGATGGTAAATGTGGTCACTTTGGGCTGTTGGAGGAGTGATCCAGTCAGTCCTGATTGATGTTTAGCCAATTTCTAACTAATATTGTCTCCTTTTCCTGTAGCTTCTGACTGCTGCACATAGCTCTGTGTCCTGAGCTGATTTTCCAAGGGTTTTTTGGAATAACATAGTAGAGTTCTTGTTCTATTAACAGTAGCCAAATGCTTTTTCTTTTCATGGGATCTTTTATTCTGGGTTAATTTCTACCACATAATTTCTTAGGAATTAGATATAACTCTTTCTGGCTCAGGGACATGAGCAGAGTATTAATTGTACTCCCAGTAACATCTGTCCATCTCACTTAGCAACAAGAGTGTAACACTTCTTTCAGTACTACCCCAGTATGTTATTTAGCTCTGTGGTTTTCTCACATATTTTAAATACAAATTATATAAATACATAACCCACACATAGGTTATATATATATATACATACATACACACACATTGTAGTTAAATCCATTGTACTAAGTCCAGGAGAGAACAAAAAGTGCCCAAAATAAGAATAAAAAAAATAGCATTCTTAAAGCAAGAATATCATGTGTGACCTTCGCATGCACAGCTGATTCTTTCCTCTAAAGAATTCACTGCTTTAGGCAGTTGGAGCTGGATTTGTGTTCCCTGGACCTGACAGGGAGACATCTACGTGTGGATTTAAAGTGTCTCAACACACCCCACAAGAGCAGAGGCAGAGAACAGGTCAGAGTGTGACGTTTCTCTGATTTGAGAAAAAATGGGTGTAAGGACAGGGGATTGAGATTAGAGTAAAAAAGGTTTAAGAATTTGCTTTAACAAGATTTAGGGAAATACCTGCAAACACCAGTAGCAAATTATAACAATGTTTGAAAGTCTACCAAAGTGGAGATGAACTACAGCAAGGAAAAGGAAGAAAAACAACAAAAATCACTGTTAGAAGTCAGAAAATGTAAAACAACTTGCACAGGAAGCTGGAGAGTAGGAAATAAACTTCTGCCAGGCCAGAGTCCAACAGTAAAGTCAAGGAACATTATGAGATGGAGTCAAGCTGTTGATACAGAGTAGATGCAAAGGCTTCAGCAAGTACTTGTGCATTTGAAAATGTAGTGGCTGAACCACCAACAACACAGATTTGCAACAAAAACTATTAAATAAATCATATAAAGAATAAATATTTTAAACTCAACATGATTATCTAGCTAATGCTCATTTCAACAGGTCTGGAATACTGAGGAAATTTCAAAACATTTAAAAAAAAGTGCTATTATTATGGCAATGTTTAAGAAGAGAGTGTTGACCCAGGTAACTCTCCACCAGCCAGCTAAAATAACAGAAAGTTGATACAGGATTTGAGCAATAAAGAATTAATAGATGAAAACACAGTTAATGCCTGTCAAGATGATGTTACATAAAATAGGTCATGCCACACAAACCCAATTTCATTCTTTGCAGTGATTACAGAATTTGGTTGTTAAGGCAATTACACAAATGCAATGTCCTTTGTTCCATCTGTGCAGAGCCCCCCAGTCAGGAAGGTTTAGAGCTGTCAGGAGGAGCCCAACGTGGTGGATGCTGAATGTTGGGAATTACATCTGGAGCAGGCTGTGTAATCTCAGCAGTGCCTTCATTCCCTGCAATGTTTTTACCCAGCCTATGAACACACTGCAGTGCAATACAGAAATACCTGATCAAAAGAATGAAAATTCATTTATCTAGAAGGGCAAAAATTAGTCTGAGTGGACTTTGGACCAGTGAAACTGTGGCTCCTCACACTCAGCTCAGCTCCATGCTTATATGGACACAGAACCTCCTGGAACTGCCTCTTTCTTGCTGGCACCACATTTTCCTGCCCATCTGTCTGAGAGGCACTAAAGAGCACCAGGGTGATACCCATATATCTTCAGTAATTTACACAAATTATTAATCTGCAAAAAAATTCCACAGTTGTCCTGGCTATGACTGTGGAGCTCATTCACTACCGACCTCTCTGAACACTTGCTGGGAGCGAGATCCCACAACCTACAGGGAGCAGCAAGACAAAAGCCTGGCAGGGCAAAAAAGTCCAGTGTTGAAACCTGTGTCTGCCCCAAGCTTCTTCCACAGTCTCCTAAAATCCATCATTACAAGTCTGATGCTTATGGATCTGTTTCTTTGTTTGCCCTCCTGCTGACCTCCAGATGCTCAGTGATAGAAATTTTTAATGTGCTTTTATAGCCATCAGCTTTGCAGCCCTGTTCTGGAACAGTCATTACACTGTTAATTATTTATCTTTAACCTTTCTGTTAGCTAAACCAATCCATTCACTGACATCAGTGATTTTACACTTTCATTAAGTGAAAGATGATGTGCTGATGTTCTACAGGAAGTGTTTCAAGTTCTATCTGTAAATAGAATTTAGTAATTATAAAACCTCTGGGTTTTTCCCTGTAATGGGCTGTAGCACTTCAACAGTACTTCAACAGGTTTCTCTGTTGTTGACCAAGGTAAAAGTAGGAACAATGAGAAGTTATCCCACATTATTCCTACTCACTCTGTCCCTGAGAGTAGCACAACACCAAGAAAACTTTGTGGTCACTCTTGTTTCCACGACATATAGAACTGTGGGTGGGAAAACAAAAACGCCTCCACACGTGCAAACAACTTATTGGGATTGGAAAGAATTGGAATTGGAAGCTCTGCTGATGGAAAACAGACAAAACCAATCAGATTTCTGAAAGACAAATATTCTGGTAGAGGAATTATTTCCAACTCCGCCCTGTTGCAGCCCTCCACTGATAAAAGGAAATAAGATCCTGATATGCTGCCATAGAAACAAATGTTTTTGCCAGGTTTTGCATTTAAACAGCCTGTGGCTCCTGAATTTTCAAAGCTAATCTCTCTATTTCAAGTCTCTGTAACAGCCTGAAACACAGCTCTCATCTCTGAAATTTATAAATTCACAGACAACTGCTCTTCTCTTTCTTTCCTAGGATTAGCTGCAGCATTTCCTATCAACCACAGATTAAAACAGCAAATCTCTTTGTTGCATATCATATGCCACCAATCTGCATTTATGGTCTGAAAATACTTCATAATCCTATTTGCTGTTTGGCTCAGATGATAGAGCTCTTTGGATTTGGTTTCATTTCTTTGAAAAGTGCTGGATATTTTTGCCAGGCTGAGATACATCATTGCTACGCTGAGGACAAAGTTAAATAAAAGCACAAGCAACAAACCACCACCTCCACAAAGGAGCCAGAAACCTTCTGCAATATTGCCAAGGATGAAGGATGATACCAACCCAGGATCGTGATAATGCTGAAGGTAAAAGGTCTGCCCCAGGTGTGACAGCCTGAGGCCTGCAGGGAATGACTCCCAGCAGGAAAAGCACTCTCAGATTCCAACTAAAAATTAAAAAGGCTAAGGAAGGGGAAGGGAAAGGGAAGGCTGTTTTTCCTCAGGAACTCTCCTCCTGCAAGATACTCCTGGTAGAAGCAAGGCAGAAAAAGCTGTACGAATAACACTGTTATTTTTGCCTATTTTTTTTCTTATTAACCCCTGTAACAATTTTTTTAACGTTTGTAGTTTAGAAATTTAAATGAATAATATTATTTCTTGTTTATAAATAGTTATCTTTTATAATAAATGAGGAATATATATTTTTAATCAAGATTTTAATATTCCTTATATATGCTTGGGGAAAACTGTTTAAAGCAAATTTTCCAGTACAGTGTCTGATTCCAAAAAAGCTGTCACTTTTCTGTGCACAGGTGCATGGTAAAGGACCCAGTAATCAAAACTATTTCTTTAAAGTCCAGTAGTTGATATTTATTTTTTCTTTACTCCCACGAGTAGTTCTAAACCACATCTGATTATGTTTTAACATGAAAATGTCATTTTACAGGTTTTTAAGTCACTGAAGTTCACCTTCATAACTAATCTGGCAAAACATTACATTGAATCCAAACATATTTCATAAGGAGCCTCGAAGTGAAAAAGTAACTTGTTGAATTCACATTAACTCGGTGTGATGGCAGAACATTTTCACAGCACGTTTGATCTGGTGAGAGAAAGACATCAACGCCAGTGTGAGCTGCTGCTGAACCCACATCAAGCATGGATTTATCGTGTGCAGCTACAGCGCACAGCACACGATAGAGAAGATGAGTCCCTTCAGTTTTGATAGAAAGTAACAGCAAAAGTCTTTGAAATCAAACCCAAGATGTTTTCCCCAGCACCAATCTCAGCAGTGTGCAGAGAAATGAGCTCAACACAGAACGGTTTGGGTTGGAAGGGTCCTTGAGGATCATCCAGTTCCACGCCCTGCCATGGGGAGGGACACCTTCCACTATCCCAGGCTGTTCCAGCCTGGCCTTGGACACCCCCAGGGCTGGGGCAGCCTGCGTGTGCTCGGTTCCAGGCTCTGTGTGGGCTCTCCCCGGCCGGAGCAGTGTCCCCGTGTCCCACCCCGGGGTTTCACCGCCGACACCGCCCTGCGCCCTGGGACGAGCAGTTCAGACGGGCTCGCTGCTTTCTCCATGGCCCGGAGAAAAGCGGGGAAACCCCGGCCCCGAGAGCGGCCCCGGCCCCGAGAACGATCCTGGCCCCGAGAGCGGTCCCGGACCCAGAACGATCCTGGTCCTGAGAACGATCCCTGACCCCGAGAAACATCCTGGCCCCCAGGACGATCCCCGGCCCCGAGAACGATCCCCGGACCCCAGAAGGATCCCTGGCCCCGAGAACGATCCCGGTCCCGAGAACGATCCCGGTCCCGAGAACGATCCCGGCCCAGGGAACGATCCCC
>VXBA01006016.1:642405-659932 GCA_013399895.1 Serilophus lunatus
TGAGGGGACAGGTGGCAGCTCACTGAGGGGACAGGTGGCAGCTCCTGTTAGGGGAAAAGTGGCAGCTCCCATGAGGGGACCAGTGGCAGCTCCCGTGAGGGGACAGGTGGCAGCTCGCTGTGACCCTCCCAGCCTACCTGAAAACAACACGGTTGTTGCTACCAGCAGAGCGTATTCAGTCTCAGTGACTTTGAGTTCCCCCATGGTTCTGTAGAAGTAGAACAGGGCGGTGATGAACTCCTCGGTTATGCCTTAAAATTGGGGGAAAAAACATGTTTTTTAATTAAAAAAACCCACCAAAATAATCAAGATGTTCTTTCAGTGCAGAAAGAGTTACAAGTCATGTTTGCCTGAAGAGCAGGAGGTGACTTTCCCCCTGGATCCACCTGGATCGGTGTGTCCAGTTCTGGGCTCCCCAGGACAAAGTACAGGGAGCTCCTGCAGCGGGTCCAGCAGAGGCTGTGAGGATGATGAGGGGACTGGAGCATCTCTCTTACAAGGAAATAGTTAATGCTTGGCCTCGATGACCTTAGAGATCTTTTCCAATCTAAATGACTCCATGATTCTATGAAAGGCTGAGAGAGCTGGAGCTGTTGACCCTCAAGAAGAGGTGGCTGAGAAGGGACCTCATCGATGTCTGCCAGTGTGTGCAAGGAGGTGTCAGGGGCTGTACTGGGCTCTGCTCAGTGATGCTGAGCAATAGGACAAGGCCCAACGGGCACAAAAGAAAGTTCCACCCGAATGTGAGGCAGAACTCCTTCAGTGTGAGGGAACAGGCTGCCCAGGGAGGGTGTGGAGTCTCCAGGACCAGAGATATTCCAGACTCATCCGGACACAACCCTGCGCCGTGCGCTCTGGGATGACCCAGACGTGGGAGGTGGGACCAGGTCACCCACCCACTGTGGTCCTTCCCAGCCTCACCCATCCTGTGATCCAGTGGTTCTGTGAGTCAGTGAAACTTTTAGGCTGTTCCATTTCATGAAATAGTCACCAAACTTTGTGAAAACAATGCTCATTTCTAAAGCAGCAACAAAAGGTGTATTGCAATTGTACTGTGAAGCTATGGATTTATATAATAGCTCAAGGTTTTATCCCAGGAGATGATCAAACTTGAACGCCAGCTCCTCTGCCATGAGGATGTAATGCCTTTGTGTGTACAGAGCAGCTCAGGCAAGAGGGAGAGAGAGAGAAGAAAGAAAAGGAGAGGAAGAGGAGAGGAGAGGAGCTGGAGCAGAGGTCACAGGGACAGTGTTGATTGATGGCCATCAAGAAGAAAGAATCTCAGTATTTAAATTCTGAGACATCCATTACCTGTAGTAGTAGTGGAAGTTGGACTCTCTTCGCTGTGAGACATTTCCATGGAATAAATGTTTTTGTCAACACTTTGAACATGACAACATGTCCTGTGATCAGAAATTCTTACGTGACCTGGAATAAGACATAACAGTCTCCAGCCAAGCTTGAACTGACTTTAAATATTTCCCAGTGTCTGCTTTGCAGATATACAGCTGAAAAGGTGGGATTTTTTTCCCCCAGATCCATGCAGGTATATACCTGAAAATACATGAATTTTACCCAGATCCATGCAGGTATTTTTATATGGATTTTTTTGGTATCTGGCACCAAGTTCTTTGGTTGTGTTATTGTTGGTCAAAGCCTCTTGTGTTAAAACTTGACACAACATATAACATGCTCCCAGTATAGGTGATACCCACCCCACAGTGATGTGAGTCAAGGGTGTGAAACTCACTGTCACTTGTTGAAGGTTGGCAGTCGCTCATCCTCTGGTTGTATATTTGGGCTGATCTCAAGAACATGGCCTCGACTGTGGACCCTTTCAGCAGCGCAATCTGGTCCTCGCTGGCTAAACTTTCAAATCCTGCACAGAGAGGTACAAGTTCAGAATCAGAGGAGGCTGGGGCTGCCTTTAAGCCCCTAACATGAGGTGATAAAATGATTTTTTTTTAAAGAAATCCCTTTAGTGGAAAGGTGGAGCCATAGTTAAGTGATGCATGTGCCGAAGACTGTTGGGATCTCTCTTGCTCGTTTGCAGGTTAGACAGTGCAGTGAATTTAACTGCATGTTCCCTTTTCTTTATGGAAGAAAAATAGGAGTAGGAGCACCTGGTCAGTCCCTTTGGTGCTGCCTTTTCCTTTGGAAGAATATTTGTTTTTCCCTTTGGTGACTGTGATGTATTGCAAACACAACTGGTTTCAGAGAATGTGCTGAAATAGTAATTCACTCAAGATGGTATTTTGAGGCTAATGTGCTTCCAGAATATGTCTCTACTCCATGTCCGACATGGAAAAGAAATCAAATCATAGCAAGGTCTTGAAGTGCTTCTGAGTTTTCCTCATCATTAGTAAATGGTTAAGTTGGAAGAAAAAATAATGAGTTGAAAGCACTTTCTTAAAGCCTGTATTTTTCTCAGATTCATGCCATCAGTTTGATTTGATTTCTGTAATGTTTCCCAAAGGAAGACACTTACCTGGAAGTCTTTTTGTGAAATCCACTAAGACCTGCACGTGGACAACGGCCGTCTCAGAAAGACGGAGAAAACTTTCCTCAGGACTTGCAGTTTCCTGCAGCTGCATGAAAGAGCATTTGGACATCTGATATAACCAAGATACAGTGCCGGGGGCAACAATAACACAGCAGTGCAGGCTGAGTGTGCTGGATACATACAAACTTCTTGGCTTCCTCCAGAGGAATTGTGTATTTTTGGTGTGCTGCTACAATGTGGTCGAGAAGCTGATGCTCCCCTGGAGTGAGTTCCATCTTCTCTGGGATCTATTAAAAAAATAAACCAATCAAGTGACAATGACTGGGGGTAAAAATAAATGATAAAAAGAGATCTTTTAAATAGAAGAATATCCCACTTTTCCAGATCTTGTTGTAGATGATACATGCTTACTATTCAGTCCCTCATCTTCCAGCTTTATGTTGCAAAGGAAACTGCTCTTCTGCTTGAAATTCTTCCTGAGTCGCTTTGACTTGCATTGGACTTCAGTCAGCAAACCTGTAAGGTGTGGGAGTGGGCATCAATGTGTGTATTTGCAATTAATTACAACTCAAAATCATCACTTTTATTACTGATAACTTGAGTTTTGCAGCACTGGAGCCATCATCTATGAGGAACTAAGTTTCCTAGAGGATGTGACCAAGTGTTAGTTGTTGGGTGAGTTCATGTTCAGTGCCCACCAAAGGCCTCAGGGTTTCCAGAATCCTTCTTGCCTGTGGCTCTGTGATATACAGGCATCAGAATTTTTTATCAAAGACCATTATGCCATTTTTATTTCATTTTTTTCTCCCCAAACACCAAAGCACATCTGATCTGCTCACTGCTGTCCTGACAAGGCTTGGGATATTTAGCTTCTCTTGTTAGTACTCCCTTTTCCTCCCTTGTAAAGTCTTTGAACAACAGTCTTCTTAAGGAGATTTCTTGTTTCTGCACATGAAGATCCTACAGATGCCACAGTCCCCAAAGTCAATTTTCCTACAGCCAAATGAAGTTTAGACAATATCACTGAGCTCTGATGAGAAGGGATTCATTTGGAAAAGGCTTTATCTGAGTTAATTAGTGAAGAAGGCAGCGTGGAAGGAGCACTTACATTCTGCCAGCATTCCCACAGCTTTGCACTTCTTGAGGCGACATTCCTGGCACTTCCTCCTCATGTACATGTCCATCTCACAGTGGCCCCCGTTCTTGCAGCGATACACCGCGTTCTTGGTTATGCTGCGTCGGAAGAAACCTGCAAACGAACCCCAGGAAGCAGCTGGAGCATCTAAGGACCTTTATCTCATGAGCATTTAAAGAATTGAAGTGTGTTTTGGGTTTGGTTGGTTGGGGGTTTTGATTGGAAACATTAACTTGGTCTTAAGTTTGCTTTTTTAACAAGTTATGCCTTGTTCTTTCTGGCTAATATTAATGGTTGTTTTCCATAGAGCAATCCAGAATATCCTGAGTTGGATTGGACCTACAAGGATCAAAGTCCAACCCCTGGCCCTGCACAGGATGAGCCCAAAATCCCACCCTGTCCCTGAGCATTGTCCAAATCCTCCTGGAGCTCTGGCAGCCTCGGGGCTGTGACCAAACCCTGGGGAGCCTGTTCAGTGCCCAACCACCCTCTGGGGGAAGAATCTTTTCCTGAGATCCAACCTAAACTTTCCCTGACACAACTCCAGCCCTTCCCTCAGGTCCAGTCCCTGGTCACAGAGAGCAGAGGTTGTCACTGTCCTTCCACTGCTCCTCATGAGACAGCTCAATATAGCAAGTTAAATATAATTAGTAAGTCATTACTACTTGCTTTTATTTAATTTTAATCACAAGAAAAATTAACAACACTGAAGTATAATAAATGATCATGAGAAAATCAGCACCTGCTTAAACAGAGACTATTCTAGTGAGACATCAGTGCAAAAATGAGGAGCTTGAAATGCTCATGTTCAACATATGCTGTGAAGGCATTTCTTCAGAAAAATGTTATAAAAACACGAATCCGGAGTAAGCGTATTAAATAAGGGGTTCCTTCGATAAATTAAAGCCCTCTGTAGAAACTACAGCTTAAAACCCAATGAAATCTGTTTGCACAAATCCCAGGTGTGAAATGTGGGTCCTGTGTCCTCTCCTCACCTTTGCAGCCCTCGCAGGTCAGAGCGTTGTAGTGATACCCGGAGGCCTTGTCCCCACACACGACACACAGCTCCTCCTGCCCCTTCAGCCTCACCGAGTGGTTTAATCTCGGCCTCTTTAAGCCCTGGTATCCCCCATCGTCCACGTGGGGAGGCAGGAACGGGGGTTTGCTCAGCTCGCAGCTGCTGCCGACGCAGGGCCCGTCGCTGTAGGGAGGGTCCAGGCCAAATGTGCCATAGGGGGATGGAGGGGGCTGGGACTGGAGTGCTGGGGCTGCCACTGGGACTGCTGAGTACTGGCAGTAAGGGGCACTCTGGAAATCCGTGTCCTGCAGCTGGTAGTTGATGTGCTCTGGTAAAACATCTAAATACAGGGGAAATTGAAAGTGAAATAAAAGCCTCCGGGAGAACATCTTGACTTCAGCTACGCTAAAGTTTGAAAACGTTCAGTTTTAATATTGTAAATATTAGAGGAGCACATTTTCAGAGGGGCAGGCTGATGCATTCTTTTTAAATGTGCTACCTGTGATGTTCTTAAGGAAAATCTTAATGGTAGCAAACTCGGCTCAGTGATGGTTTGGGCAGTGTCATGTGGGTGCCACTGGACTATTGTTCACAAATAATTGAATATCCCTTCCCAACTGATGGCACAGCTGCCTTTAGATCTTACACATGAAGGTTGTTTCTATTAGCTGTCCACATTACAGTCAAACATCTATAAGTGAATTTTTTAATGAGTGAAGTGCTTGTTATTGCTGCGTATCTCAGGCATCGTTTTGAAAATGTTGCACAATAGTCTGAGAAAAATGGTCTAGAAGTTACAGACTGGTAAAAATCACTGTGACCAGAGTCCTAAAGCTGAACTTCAGTGCAGTAAAAAGCAAAGATTTGTTTTATGTAGTATTTTCCCACATTTAAGTCTTTATAGTTACAGCATTTTATTTTAGTAAAATGAAGGTACAGAATTACAAAGAGAGTTTCTTCCTGCCTTTCTGTCTCTTTTAATTTTATCCAGCTGCACTTAAATACACACAGCTATACCCAAGAAACCTTGTGCAACATGCATCATGTTTCATTCTTCCTTTGGGATTGTTCAAATGTCTATAAAACCAAATTGGAAAGGTTTTTTAAAGCAGTTTGGAAGGTTTTTTCTCTTCAATTGGTTTTAGGTCCTGCCTTTACTATTCCAGAATGGAATTGTTACACCAAGTGTAGTTCTATAAGATACAGAATAGCCATTATCTATTTATCCTTCATCTGGAATAGGGTAATAAAACCGGTGTCTTCTCAGTGCAATTCAAAGGGAAACCCAGAAATGTTTGTATGGAGTGATCAGGCAGAATAATCCCACTGTGCACAAAAATCTGTATAAGCACACACTAATATATTTCAATACTTCCAGTATGGACTTGGCAGTCAAATATGGAGCTTCTAAGAGCTTTAAAAACAAATTAAAACTAAGGGGAAAAAAGAGAATTCCCACAGATGTTCATTTGACTGTATTTTCAGAATATGAAGCTGTTGCTTTACTCACCATAGTATGGTAAGGGCTCGGGGAGACAATACCCATCAGGGACAGTGACAAAGGTGTTGGCCATGCTCTGCTCCCAGCTGCACTGCTTCATCCACTCTGCTTTTAAATGGCAACCTGGAGAAATGGGAAAGCAGGACAAACTTCCCATGAGAAAGAATTGCTGGGTAGGTTTAGCCACAGAGCTAAAACCAGAAAACTCCAGCATTTCAAACCTTAGTTTGAGAGTGGTAAGAAAATCATATAACGGCCTCAGTGAGGCTACCAAGTGTTTGATTGTCCTTAGTACAGATTGAGGATAGAATCCATTCCTAAATTTCCAAGTGATAGAACTGTCTTTGCACAAAAACCGTGTGGGGGAATCACACAAATCACTGGAAAATCCTCTAATTCACTGGGCAGAAAAAACTTGGGGCATGAGTTGAAGCATTTGCACTGTTGTGGGTGGGATGGATGCTCTGTTTGTGCACAAAGATAGGCTTTTAGTTAATTTGTTTCTTTTACTTTTTATGCAGATTTGAAGCAAGTAAATATAGGAAAATAGAGTGGAAAGGCCATCTGTTCTTCCCCATGTAAGTAGTTGTTTATGCAGTAAAAACCACCTTTGCCTTGCTTCAGCACTACCTGATTAACATTTAAGAGCCTATATTCCTTTAAGAGTGAAAAGCATCCAGTGACAACAAAAAGAGGGATATCTTATAGGTTATATTGCCTTGACTGAGCTTCCAACTGGGCCTTGGTCACTGAAGGAGCCTGTGCTCCTGGCTGGATGCACTGGCATTCACTGGAACAGTCACTGAGAGCTCACAGTGACACACTGAGAACAGCTGCTGTGCCTTGGGTTCAAAATGTAGCTTATTTTCAGTAATTTGAAAAGGTGTGCTCTAAAAATTCTTGGAGTTTATAAGAAAAAAAAATGTCTTCATTAACACTGGCACAAGCTGGGTTTGAGTTCACACACATAGAGCAAACCTGTGGTATTGCTTAGCAATTGAGAGGTAACTGAGGAGCCCTTAGAGGGGTAGGTAGGAAATATTTTCCTTGCTCTCTTGTCCCTCTGTGTGTGGAATGTGGTCACTGATTAAGCAAACATTGAGCTTGATGCCCGCTGAGTAAGGGCCATATGTGCCATTTTTTTGCCCATGAACCACTCATAGGCTTTCCCTGAGCAGAAGAGAAGGACGGAAAAGTGGAAAAGGGCATGGAAGTGTTTGTCAAATAGCAAATCAAACTCCTGCTCTGCAACAGGATTCTTTGTATGTGCCTCTTGTAGAATTTACAGCAATTTGGGCTTAAAGATCTTCCTGGAAAGACTCACATGGTCAGGTTTGTGCAATATTCACACCTGGCTGTGACTGAGAATGTGAAGGTATCATTGCAGGGACCCTGAGTCCTGACTGGAAAGACACATCCCTTCCCCCAGACTGAACATTTCTTTGGGGTTGAACACTTTCACTTTGTGTTGTCAGCAGAAGGTGAAAAGATGCAGCGAGCCTGGAATGTTGGGGGTTTTTTGTTATCTCTGCTAGTAAATATTTGTTTGAGAGCAAAATGACTCACTGAATCATGAGGGCCTTATCAGTTAAATCAATTTGGCCTGGGCAAAGTCTACATTTTTTCCCAAAAATGTGTATTTGCTGAAGAAATGTGTTTCTGAATTCCAGCAGTTTCTTTAAATAAAAATAATGACTGACTAATCACTAAAATAAAATTACAATGATCTAATCTGATAAAAACAATACATTGGGAGTAGGAAGTTCATATTACTGAATGTAAGGTCTTTGGTTGATTAAATGTTCTAAACCTCGGAAGCAAATTTTCCTTGAAGTTTTCTCAACTTAGGTACTGTATGAGAAAGGATTTAACCCTTCTTACTGATTTTTGTGGCTACTAACAGTAATTGTTTGCAACCTCAAAATACCCAGATTAGAATGAGACTTTGTAAACTGATAATCTTAAATTAGGAGAATGTTATAACGTAATTAATTTTAAATCCACTGGTTATTTGGGAATGCTCTTCTTGAAACAACACTTAGGCATGAACATGAAGTGTTTAATTTTCTTACACTTGGCAGTTTAGTGTTGACAAACTTGTTCTTCTGATATAACAAAGCATTGGGCTTTTTAAAACATAAAAAAAAAATGCAGAAAGAACAGAGTAAGATATGTAAGAAGGAACTTCATTTCCTAAGACAGGAAAGTTTTGATTATTTATAATGGTGACTGTGACAGTTGTATGTTCCAACCTTTGCCTCACCCCTGGTATGTGAGTGAGGCAGCAGCATGGAGGGCTCCTCCAAACTCTGATCCATTATATACTGCTCTTCCCAAAGTTCCAAAGCCATCCCAAATCCCTCACACCTCATGGGAGTGAGCCATGACCTAAGGGACACTTCCTGAGCCCACACAGACATTTATTAACCCTCTGCCAGGTAGGCAAGTGAATTCTGTGTGTGCCCAACACAGTGAGGATGTGGAGCCCCTGACAGAACAGATCAGACATGCCTAGCTGTAATTTTCAAAGCACAGTAACTTGGATAGGGTTGCAATAAGATTGGAGTAACAGGTTCACATGTTTGGGGCACTACACTTGAGTTTCTCAAACACATCTGAGAACGTTGTGCTTTTAAAGGCTTAGTTCTGCCAGTGATCAAAAAGGCTCAATATCAACTGGAATGTGTGTCAATTCAAGCAGGTGGTTGTGCATCTAAGGCAGAGCTTCAGCCAGGTTCAGTTCTTAGTCTCGACCCAAAGACTTGCCAATTCATAAAAGATGGAAACCATGAAGAAAAACAAAGCCATTGATTGATAAACGTAAAAGTAGCACCATAAATAGAATGTACACGTTAGGACTAGAATCCATACTGTACATTTATTGCTATTTATGGGGAAAGATGTGCTTTTCATCATTTTTATTGCTATAAAAACCCATATCATCAAGTCACATATCATCAACTTATCAAATTTATTAAGATGCAAAACATCCTTCATGGAGCAGAGGCACAGGGAGCCCTTTCAGAGGGCAGTACTGGCAGTATTTCAGCTGCTATCATAAATATTTTGACAGTAGATTCATGGGGAAATTTCTTGTCTACAGGGAATTGTAGGAACTCAAGCTGAAGGTCTTCACCAACTATTTAACACACCTTGGGGCACATTAATGACCATGGAGTAGAACTCGAGAGCATGTTTCAGCCTTGGTGTTAATTACTGTTAATCACTGTTGCTGCTGGAAGCAAAGCTTATTTTTTTCTATTATTTGTGAAAATTTAAACCAAAAGCTGAATAAAAAAAATAACTGAGTGCAGTCAATGGCAGATAGGTGTGATACCTGGTGATCTATTAAATTTCACTCAAGCAATTCAGTAATTAGTGAATAATTAAAGAATGACTTTGCAGAGGAAGCTATAGGATCCCTTGATTGATCCTATGTGCAGTTTATATGCATTATTAAGGTTTTATCTGTTCCTCCCTGTTTTAATGTGTCAAGAAGCTCCCTAAAGCTGCTTTTTGAAGAGATCTTATTTTTCTTCTCAAGAATTATGTTCCCTCCTGGTCATAAAACAACCATAGTAAGAATTGGTGGCTATTCCACTAATGGACTATTTTACAGTTATCTTGAAATCTTCCTTTGAAGTTGTTACCCTGTGAATAATTATTTCAAAAATACAATTTTTATATCTTGTAAAAATAAGAGGTTAGAGAGGTTGTCTGCAACTTAGTCTTCCACATACTTTGGGGAACAAATAATTGAATTTAGAAATCATTTTTCTTCACTCTGTATGTCAAATGAAGCAGTGTTGGAACAAATCCTCGGCAGTAGGACACCAAATTTAAAAGCGCATGTTTTCTGTTTTCACTTTAGTCAGATGTTTAAAAAGAAAGGGAAAAAAAGGGGAAAAAAGCAGAAAAAAGCCCAATGCCTGAAATATTTACATATGGCAAACTGACATATGGCTGGAGCAACAATCTATAATCTCAGAGCATGCAGAGAAGGAAATTAAATACTTACAGTAGTTCCAGGGAGCTTCTCTCTTCCAGGGAGTCTGTCAGGCTGCAGTGCTGATCCCAGCTCTGATCCCAGATCTGGTCCCAGCTCTGGTCCCAGCTCTGATCCAGCTGGAGCAATCCAGGCCTTTCCCTATTTATCAGTTCCTGTGCACACACCAGGCTCCAGACACTCCGCAGAGCAACGCTACGGCTCCGAGACACGAACTTCCCACACAGCCCTCTCTGGGGTCGGAGCAAGGGCAGCTGAAAGCCCACATAAATCAAATAATAACTGGGTCATCAGGGACAGAGGCCATGGGGACCCTCACGTCACTGCTTCCCAGAGTTCTCCCTGGCCCATTACTAAATATTCTGCTTTCTTGCTAGAATTTAAAATTCTCCCATTCTGATTGTTTGCCATTAACACGTTGGAGTGGGGATGGAAAATGTTGATTTCCCTGGCAGAGAAAGTATTGCAGTACTGTTATTTGGAGATATCTACGTGACTCGAGAATTCGATTTGGAAACACTGGATTAGGGCAGGATCTCCAAACACCAAACATTTACCTTGTCCTCCCTGTTCTGGTCCTGACATCCGTGTGGAGATGCAGCTCACACCAGGCTCACGTGTACATTAAGTTCAATAGCAACTTTAGTGACCTTAAGTTCATGTTGCTGCTAATTTTGAAAAATTTCATTCTCAAACCCCCACATATTTCCATTATTAATAATTTCTAATGATTTAATATTACAATTGGATGTTTTAATCCTTTCCTAGGTAGATGTGACATTTTGGAGAGGGAATATTCTGCCATTCCATGTACCCCCTAATGTGCTAAACCTCCTCACTCCCTTTCTTCTGTGTAAGAGCAATTCTTCACTTACCTCAGGAAAAACTAGTTCTGTTTTCTACTGCATGGAATTAGATGGCAAAATAAAAAATAATTTCCTGTTGGTTTTCTTACAGCAAAGCCACTTAAAATAGTCTTTAGGGACAGTAGGTTTTCATGGATACGCAGCAAACTGACATCACCTTTCAAAGAAGGGTCGTGTTTGTATTCCATGGTCCCTAGAGAAGAGTAGCCCTAAGGCTACTTATTTCCATGTAAAATGGCACCATTTAGGAATCCTAAGAGTGGAATGGTCCTGTCTGTCTTTCAGGAGCAAACAAGATTGACTGACAGATGTTATCTGAGCATATTATGGGGGCTTTCAAGTTTTCAAATGTCCTGCATTGATCATGTGTGGTGGTGAAGGGCTGGAATACATAGATTATGCATTATAGAAAAAGATCATGATCTTGTAATCTTAATTATGATCAGTATTTGTCCCTCTGGTCAAAACAGCCTCATACAGCAACTTACTAAGTTTTCAAAAAAATTTAGTCATAAAAATGGAGAATTTACAAGTAATAGAACTAAGATTTTTTCATAGTGGTCCCTCTTTCACGTATCCCATTGGCTTTTTTTCCAGCCTTTCTCATAAGAGCTGGAAAAACAAGTAGAGGTTTGTGAAATATTGCTTTTAGCTTTTAAATCCTACTGACTTTTATTTTAGCACTTTTTCTGATAGAAGCCACCTTACTGACAGGCTGTTCAAATGTAGCTGTGGGGTGTGGGTATTTTGGGCCTGTTGGACCCAGGACTAAGGCCCAAAGCCCAGTTTTTTAAAAGGTATCAAATCCCCATTCTGTTCAGTTTATAAAGCCTGGTGGATTCAGGGTAAATTAAATTTCTAAAATAAGTATGAGAGAACATAAATCTTCCTTGTAGTAGGAATGAACTGCAGTATCACATTAAGTATTAGCCCATGGTTAAACTGCAACTGCCATGCTGTGTCCTCATAGCTGTAGTAATTACACTATTTTGCATAGTCATGCAGTGATTCAGACCATAGGCTGGTTAAATACATATAATTATGTTAAATACAGATATTTACCTTATTTTAACAAATCACTGTTCCTACTCAAAGCTTAGCATGACAAAAATGGGAGAGGCACACTTGAGTCACCTAAAAGACTGATGCAAAGAAGAGGAAAATAAACTGTTTTCCATGCTTGTAAAGAGTCAAGAAAACAAAAGGTTATTTGGAAGTAAGGAAGATTTAAATTAGATACTAGAGAAAGAAATTGCTGTGCAAAAATAGCTCTGGAGTAAGTTGCTTGTAAATTTTCTTCAGTGGATGTTTTGAAGTTCAGCTTGGGCAGAACTTGAGAACTGTTATTTTGGTCTATAAAGGACTTTTAAGGTCTCTTCCAGCTCTGTTTTCTGTTAGTTTTCTATACATACATCAGTTTAGTAAACCACTGATGAAGTCTGTGAGCAGCAACGTGCTTGGAGCCATTTCAGTGGGCAAAGGAGTAATCACAGGCTCCAAGCATTCCTTACTAAAGGTGAGTAAACAAAATGCTGCTCACAGACACAGCCTGAAAATATGAGCTGAACAAGTCCATGCCTTGAGCCAACATCTAGAAGTGGCACTGAAGTGGTGAATAAGGGATGTTTTCCATAGAAATAAGGCATGTTTTCCAAAGAAAATAAGCAGATCTGGTGACACCAACCTTACCAGGACACTGTGTTGCACCACAGTGTAAACTGGGAGCTGCTGTGCAACTGAATCTCCATGGAGATGCCTTTGGGCAGTTGGGTGTGTAAGGATTTGGTGAGTGAAGAAACTGGAGATGAAGGAAGAGCTTCCCTGGATTGATACCTGTCGAGAGAATCCATTTTCAAGCTCAGCAGAATTCCTTGTTCATCTGAACTGGAGATCTCTGTGACTTGTTTGGTATCCGAACAGTTAAAGGAAATTGTATCTACTCCAGCTGGATCTTCTCTACATAACTGACCCGTTTGGCTTGATCTGGTATTGGATTGTTTACGTAACTTCAGTAATTAACCACTATCAGCCTCATTAATGAAACATAAACCACCTCTTCTGCTCATTTATAAAGCATTTGTCAAACAAAACTCAAACAAAGGGCAGAATCTCAGCAGAGTAACAGTCCTCCAAAAGCTACTGAGCCCTGACTGCAAGTCACCACGGTCACTTTGTTGTTGTTTTTCAGTAGAACTGAAGCAGAAGTGATGGCATTGTCTATTGCTCTTGGCTAACTTCTCCCAGAACCATCTGAGATCTGTCACATGAGGGCAAGGATGCCTCGACAACTATTTTGGCCATTTCAGTACAAAATACCAATGTTCCAGCTCGTTACTGTAAATCTTTTAATGATGAAAGCAAAAGTCAAATACTCAACGATTGGAAGCTCTTGGAAAACTAATTGCTAATTACAGTAATTGTTGTTCTATGTGAGTTAAAGGTTATATTGAAATATAGATTATTTCATTACAGGATTAAAATGCTCCTGCTACTAAAATGTTCTGAGCAATATAAAGAAAGCTGAGTATTAACAATATAGCTTATGTGTTAAAATGATCTAACTTAATCTTTACTTATTTTTGATTTGGGGAAATAAAGTGTTTTAGAGGCTTAAAATACACAGCCAGACAAATCCATGCCAAAAGCTTTGTGTTCTGAGAGCTTGCATTTACAATTTGTTAAAGATCTCCTGAAAAAACTGCAGGTTTTCTGTTCTCCCTCTCTTTGGGATCTTTATTGATCTTCCAAACGTGCAGCAGTGCTGGGATTTTCTGCCTGGACATGGATGGACCTCAGTCCTGGGTGAGAAAGAGCAGGAAGCCTCGGGAGTAACAATTTTGCAAGTTGATGTGACCTTGCACAGTGACCAGCTCTCATTTAGCACGGTAGAGCAGGTGGTTTACTGTGAAATAATATAAATACTCTTCTGCTTTGCACCAAATGTGAGACAAATCATTACAGTCAAATTGGAAGAGAAATAACTTGGAAGAAGATGCAGGTTCTCATTAAGTTCTTAAACACTTTCATGGGATGAAATAATGAAATACCAGACCAGAGAGGAAAACAAATTTTGATCTTTTTAAGACGGATTTTTTTGTTAACCCTGAAGCTTGGATACTTTCACTGTGCATTTTCTTACAGGCTTGTAAGGCAAACCTTGAAGAGCTAAACAGTTAGCTTAAATTGAATTTTAATGCAAGAGCCCAACTATTTTAAACTTACCTGAAAAATTCAAGACAGTCTAGAAAATGTTCCTGTATTTTCTGTGCATTCTCTTAAGCTTCATCTGGAGGACGGTCCCAGTAGGTACAATAAGGCCGTCCATTCAACACTCGCAATATGCAGGGGTGCCCTGACATCTCCTCCTGTCAGTACCCCCTCCCAAATCTGTTTCTCCTTGTCAGGAAGACCAAGATTTGTCAATAAAATGCTCCAGTGAGTTTGTATTCATCAAGACACAATGTGTAAGAAAGTAAAGATATCAATTCAGCTTGATTGCAATCTCCTGCAGAGCTCTCACAGTTGGTAGCTCATAGGGAATATTTGTAACTTTAAGCATTGAAGTGTCTGTGCTTTGTAGGTACAGCAAAGGGAAGCCAAGTCCTGGACCTGATTTCCATAAAGCAGAATATCTTGACAACTCTGTATTAAGCATTACAAAATAATTATTGTGAAACCCCTTGCTCAGCATTTTGTCAGCAATGGATTCTTGCTGCTGAGAGACTGAACTAACTGGTTGTATCCATTTATCAATGATAATGTTTTTCCTTTTTGCCAGCCTGGATTTCATCTTAAGGACATTTGTTTTAATAGGAAAAAGAATATTAGACTCATAAGTGTGAGTGCTGCGGTGCAATGGGTGACTCCTCAAGATTTATCAAAGCAGGATAATTAGGATGAACAATAAGATTGAGTTTCTTGGTAATAACTTTTGTCACAGGACAACTCTGGTTTATGCCACGTTAATCCACCTTGAAGTATAGGCTGGGAAGTGCAAGAGGAGAATTCACTTGGCCCCCTGGTCTGAGCCTCTGTGCTACAGATTTGTTGAGGGGAATGCCAGTGAAATTGTGAGGGTAGCTGGTGGTTGTTTTAACACCATTAGTTAATTTTAAAGGCAAGCAGTCAGGAAATGCTGCAGTGTGAGGTGTGAGAGGAGGCTGGTTTGGTTTTTAAAGAGCTGTGGCTGCCAAAATAGGTTTTTTTGAAGGAAGGACTTGTAGTGGAAATGAGAAATGTCACGTTATGCTTCGGAAGAGCCGCTGTTTGTGGGAGACTTGTGCTTTCGCAGATGTGGCCACTGTTTTTCTAACTGTGCTGACCACACTTATGATTAATATGATTTTACAAAACCACTCAAGAAACATTCTAGAAATTTGCCCTTTATTCTTTTCTCTAGTTCCAGCATTTAGATGTGTAGTGGGTTGAAAAGGGAGGGGGGTGTCTCTCAATCTGTCAGGGATGTTGGCATTTGCTACCAGCCAGTTCCTCTGTGCATCATTCCTAGAATCCCAGAATGGTTTGGGTTGCAAAGGGGTTAAAGCTCATCCAGTTCCACCCCCTGCCATGGGCAGGGACACCTTCCACTATCCAGGTTGCTCCAAGCCCCGTCCCACCTGGCCTTGGACACTTCCAGGGATGAGGCAGCCAGAGCTTCTCTGGGCAACCTGTGCCAGGGCCTGTTACCATTCTCTTTGATAACTTTTTCTGTGCTTCTGGTCTGTTTGGATTTCTTTTCTTTATTATTTTCTCCTCAGCTGTACTCAGAAATGTTAAGTTTTATCCCATCATAGAAATACTATTTCTGATTTTTCAAAGATGGCCTGGAAACAATTTGGGCTCTGAAGCAGCATTGCTGTTCAGAGTGTCTCAGTTTTCCTCTATCTAGCTTTCCCTTCTCCTGCTAGCACAAACCTATGCTCTGTTTGACAAAATGCAGCCATGTGGTTAAGAGTTATTAAAAGCATTAAAGCATTAACCTCTTGTAACCTCATTTTTCACTTTGTACACACACATAAGTGTTTAATCGAATTGAAGTTAAACACTAAAAAGTTTGAGAGGCCAAATTTATACATTCTCTTTAGTTTATACAGAATTGATGTGATAAGCCAAGGGAATTATAAGGCACCACCACCCAGAAAATGCTCCTCCGTTGATTTGTTTAAGCTCTGTTGCTACATACTCAAAGTTTTGGTGACAAGCATTCCCAGCATTTAAAGCAAGGAACTGTGTCCTACTGGGATCCACTCGGTGTCCTGGCGCCACAGTAAGTTACTCTGGAGGTTGAACAAATGGTTCCATGTCAAAAGATCCGCTGGAGAGGGACCGAGGCCCATCCCTGAGTGGGAGCACAGGCTGAGTGTGCTGTGGCAGGGCTGTCCTAGACTCTCATCTCCCTCATTCTAGAATTTTATTCCAAGCAAGCAGAATGCCACAGAGGGAATAAACTGATCCTGAAACTGCCTTGTCGCTGTTGGCACCATCACTGACCCCAGGGAGGGGTGAGATTTAAATCACAAGAATAAACACAAGGAACAGAGCAGGGCAGAGGTTCAGATTCATCGCAGTGCAGCTCCTGGGGAGGTGAAACGATCCTTCCTTCAGCCGACTTCCCATGGACGTGAACTGGAATTCCCAGTGCTGCATTTCCAGACGGCTCATTGAGTGCCTGAGAGGGTGGAACCTCAGGGACTGCAGGTCGGACTTCACAGAACCTCCTCATGTTGAATAAAGTGACAAACGGGGAGGTTGCTCTGGAACACAAAGATCATTCCATGGAGCTGGATAAAGCAGCCTGGACCTTTAGTTCCACACAAGTTACTGCAAAAGCAGGATTACATTTCCTAAATTTGCCCAATAACTCTCATACTTTACTAATTAATCTGATTCTGATTAAATATTCCCAATGCAGCTGCTCACTCCATTCTCTGCTGCATTCTGTGCACGTTTTGAGATTGTTGCCTCTATAAAACCATCTCATTCAGCACTTCTGCACCAGGCTTGATTATCTGTGGGATCAGAAAGGAGCCTTCATTTGATAAACCGTCCTGGAGTTTTCTCATGTGTGTGAACGGGCATTTAAACTTAAAAGACGATTCAAGTCAAAGGCAGTCCTGTTAAAATATTTTCGTTGAAAACATTGCTGATAACGTTGGTAATAATAAACAAAGCCTCAGTGGCACAAAGTTGGGCAAAGCCTCAAGGCCATCACAGATCACCAGCAGTGGCTTCGGCGAGCAAACACGAACCGAAGCAGCGAGTCAGCACTGCGGGGCTTGTTATTTTGAGTGGCGGATGTTTACAGTTGGAAGGGACAAACACGAGTGTCAGATAAGGCGGCAGCCCCACAGATGCCGGCGGGATCGATGGCGCTGTGCGAGGAGCAGCCCCAGCGATAACGGCCCCGCGGGTCAAGGACCGGCCCCGCGCAAACACGCGGAGCTGTCCCGGCTCTGCCGCTGCCCGGGGCACCGCGCCCGGGGCTGCCCCCCCAGCGCC
>VXBA01006016.1:666112-686517 GCA_013399895.1 Serilophus lunatus
TTTATGTGGTTTTTTTCCTGGCGGAAAAAGGACTTCTCTCCCCCGGCGGTGGCTGTGCTCGCAGCTGTCACGTCCTGCTCGGGGCCGGGGTTTGGTGCCGCTCTCCAATATCCCTCTGAAAAGGACTGGAACAGACGCGTATCTAGAGCTGTGCTGCGTGTGCGCCCCGCAAATACAAAGTTTTCCCTTCATTAAATTGTATCTTAGTCGGGGGACAGGCGGCTCTTTCCAGAAGCACGTGGCCCGCCCACAGAATGCGGGGTCTTGCAGTTGCCCGCTTTTTGTGAAGAAAATGGGAAGCAGAACAATGCTGTCATGGGGCAGGTTCCATGTGGGGCTCCGGAGGGGCTGAGCGGCTTCATGTGACTGTCATTTGGCACAATCTGCACATGAAAGGCCTCAAGGACAGGGCTCGGCTCTTCCCTTGTCTTTGCCTTCAAACCTTTCAGCTGTAAATACACAAATGCAGAGCCTTGGGGGCTGGGCAGCTGCTCTAGGGGTGTTTACTGTTTGGAGGAGTATTTTTAGTAGCTGAATTAAAAAGTAAAGAATTTGAGGCAGACGAGGACAGTGAGATATTCTTTCTTTTTGCTTGAGTTGTGCCTGTTTTTTTAATAAGTGTAATAAGTGCATCCACCTGGCTTTTAATGGAAGGGTTCATGCCTTGCTCCAATATTGATAAAATTAGCTTTAATTATATTTGACCAGAAGAGGTGTTTTGATTATTATATGAATAATGTGATAGATTTTATGCCCAGAAAACTGAGAAATATAATGTGATACAAGTTCCAGCCCTAGGAGAGCTCTGATCATAGGAATCTTTTAAATGAAAGAGAGGTACATGAGTGAGAAGATTCCAGGTGTGTCTGTGCGGTTCCTGGAATGCCAAGTGTGCCTCATTTCTCCTGAACTTGGCTGGGGAGAGCTGAAATGCTGCCCCAAAATAGCAGAGATTGTGGTAACAGTTGCCTGAATGTAAAGCTGAGATGTGGGGAAAGTCCAGTGATGGTGTTATCTTTGCAACACCTTTGTGTCTTCTGATTTAGAACTTATTCTTTCACTGCAGACCTTTCACACCAGGTTTGCACAGCCCTCCCCCAGTTCCTTTAATCCATTTCCTGGGATGGTCTGACAGGAAAACTCATTTCAGCTGCAGGTTTGCAGGGTGGTGGCTGGGGGTGCCTCAGCTGGGGGAGCCCTCTGAGAGACAAACTTCTGAGGAGCTGCTGCTGAGTTTGCACAGGTTTGGGGTTTGGCTGCAGTATTCTCACAGAGGGGAGAGCTAAATCTCTCTGCATCTGGATTTCAGTCACTTAAGTTGACTCAAGTTCCCTGAAATAGGTTTTGTCTGTATGCTTTCTCTCTTGGTGTGGGGCTCGTGGAACAACTTAGGGCAGATGTGCTCTGATGTTTCATACCTTCAGAGTCTGCCAGTGGCTCCTTGGATTCACAGTTGTGGGGCTTCTTGGCATCTTTTTTTTCCACAAAAACTCCCCTTTGATGTATCTACTAAGCAAGCAACAAACTCAAAACTTAATTTGATTTCTTTTCCAAAAAAGCTGCTGTTTGTGTGAGGCTTTGTTTGACCTGGTAGGTGGCAGTTTGCTGAAACTTGAGTTTCTCATGAAAACACAACAGTGGCACTGGCAAACTTCAGGAGGGAATTAATTCCTGACTAGTTACAGTTGTAAAAAGGCTCCTCTGTGGTGTTATCTGCACAAAATATCTACATGTAATCATTGTGCAAAAACAGCCTGGAGAATAACTGCATTATTTTACAGACACCATCTGTGTGTGTAATGGAGAAGATTGTTAATTTTTGTACCATTCTAACTGTGCTTTAGGTGTTGTTAGTCCTTAACTCACCTTCTAGAGCAGAAATGCTGCTTTGAGGATCTATGCAAGCACTTGTTAAATTATATCATGATTTAATTAATAAGTTGCTGATAGGAGTAAGGCTTGCTAATGAGTTAAATACTGATGATCAAAATGGGACCTTTCCTGAAATGCCTAACTGTTCTGAAGGGTTTGAAGTTTGAAACAGCATCTCACTGCTTCAAGGAGTTTGTTGGAAAACAAAACTGGGAATGGCAAAGCCAAATGTGTCTGTACAACACTTCTCCCAGCATGGATCAAACCTCCAGGTTTGAGGCAGAGGATGTTTGTAGGAACACTTGGGTCCCTTCCAACCCAACCCAGTTTGTGATTCTTTGGCAATTCCTTCACAGTGATACTCAGTGTGTGTCTTCTTCCTTCCCCCAGTATGAAGTGGAACAGAACAGAATTTACCACCTGAAACTGCTGCTTCAAGTTCAGATCAGGAAAAGAATAAACCACATTGCAACAACAACTCAAGACCAAAGAAGAGGCAACTTTACACTGAAGAAGATACAAGGCTTGATCTGAAACAAGAAGTTTGTGCCTACTCAACAGCTTCAGAAGAGCACGTCCCGACGCTGCTACTAGTCTTTGTTTTCTCCAGTGCTGTAGTGAAACTGCCTTGGGCAGCAGCACTTGTGTTCTCTATAGCTTGATAGATCACCTTCTTTTGCTATCTTTTTCTTTCTCTTTTTGTCTCTCTTTCCTTTGTTCTTTTTTTTTTTTTTTTTTTAATAATAGCAGTCTTCAACCTTAGAAACTTGTGCTGAAACAGAAGAATCGACAAATACTACTGAAAGTGCAATATTTGAATATCACTGCGAGGTTGGTGTGAGGAGCTGTACATGTGGTTTAAACTCAGTGGGAACCAAGTTGTTAACAGGGGGAGGTGGGTTATTATTAATAAATTCTAATAGTGAGGCCCTGGCACAGGGTGCCCAGAGAAACTGTGGCTGCCCCATCCCTGGAAGTGTCCAAGGCCGGGTTGGAGCCACCTGGGACAGTGGGAGGTGTCCCTGCCCATGGCAGGGGGTGGAACTGGGTGGTTTTTAATTAAGATGCCTTCCAACCCAAACCATTCTCTGATTCTTTGCTGGTAGTGATTTAGTAGTAATATTACCATGAATGAATAGTACTTGTAATGTGTCTCTATTTAACAATACTTGTAACCCTGGAGATGTTTCTCTCTTCTAGTAATGGTAGGTTTGTGGGTTCTAATCCCTTTTTTTAAACAGCCTCTGTTTAGTCTTTTAATCTTCCTGCACAAGGGTTTTTTTCTTCCTCTGAGAGCTTGCTTTGGTGAGGTTGGTAGTTTGTATTCTTGTAAACTGAGTGAGCTGTTGCCAGTGGACAGCAGAGCCAGGTAGACATCTTGCTCCACTCTATCACCATTATATTTTAGGTCCCAGAAGGTACTGCTTGTTTATTAACAGGCTGTAGCCTATTGCTAAAAGTTTCTTAAGGAACAGTTTTATGGCAATACTTGTGGTGGTACATATAAAGAGCCTTTACTTGATGTTTGTTATGCTCTAACATTGCTTGAACAGGTGTAGGAATTTGACAAATATCTGGGAAAGCTGCTGATATTCTAAAGTATCTTTCTCTGTACAGCAAATTTTAATGCCACCTGAGGAATCTTATCTTTGTTTGAATTGAAATTATCAGGCTTTAGAGGATTGATGAGTTCTTTATGCTGTGCTCTTAATGCTCCTTTAAACTCAAAATGTTCAAATGGTGTCTGAGCAAGGCATTACAATACTGGGGCTTTTTAACCCTCAGGCTCTTCTGAGCCTGATTTTTAAGTAGATTTTTGTCATTTTTTTCTACTTGATGTATCTTTGGTATCATTGCCTTTAGTCTGTGGGCTCCTGTGTGAGGCAGGGTGTCTGTGTTTGTCACTGCCCCTGTATCAGGGATGAAGTGGCCATTTTGTGACTCACAGGAGCCTTTGGCACACTCAGTTCAGCTTCCAGAATGGGTTAATGGTCTGGCCTGTAATTCTGCTGGGAGAAGGTATAATAACATATCATTTGCCCTTCCCCCAGCCACCCTACTTGCAGGACCAGTTTATTTTTGAAAAGTATTTCAAACTCTAGGATGGCTTAAAACCCTTCAGCTGTTGCCTTCCCACAAGGGCATCTTCCTGTGTGTGTGGAGGGTCCTGGGGCTGCCATCCTCAAAAGATGAGGGTTCCTAGCCAGTAAATCTTAGCAGCTTTGTAAAGTGGTTTTTTTTTTTTGTTAGATACTCTGAGAAAATGTGTCCCTTTAAACATAATCCAGTGCATAAAACTCATGCATCTCCTGTGGCTTTTATCCCTTGGGCAGTTTAGGCTGGACATGAGAGGAAAGAGATCTTTGTCTTTCTGGGATAGCTGTTGCTCCCAGCAGAGGTGGTGGCACTTCTGGACAAAGCCATGGCTGCCTCAGTTGGCAGGATGCCTTTGAGGAGGGAGGAGGAGGATGGGCTGCATTTCTCTGGGGTCTCTGCTGGGGCTCATGTTTCTGATTCAGTATTTCCTGGCATTTCAGTGTTTCAGGACTTGAACATGTTAGGGGTATTGATTAATTCCAGTTATTGCAGCTTGGGAGGGTAAGAATGAGAGGGTGGTATTGATTGTAATTCAGAGATTGTAACTAATTTTTAATAGATGAGCTGTAGAACAAGAAAATAAACAGTGCCTATTACAGAAATTATAGCAGATTTACTAGTTCACTGAATTTTTAAAGAGCCTGGGATGGTGACACTGTAGTTTGTCTGCTGCCCAGGCCTGTGGGCTCCCAGCACTGCACTGTGCTGTCACAGTCTGTGGGATGAGACCATTACACAATCTCACGGGATCCTTTGCCTCCTCATATTACTCCCCCACTTTCTGTTACTTGTATTTTTCTTCTCTACATCTACTCCACGTGGGTCTGAACCAGAAGGGGAGAGAAGATCTCCTCTTGGAGGCCAGAACTCTGTCAATCCTTTGTGTGGTGGTTCCCAATTTTATTTTTTTTTTAATTATCATGTGTTTATGGTGCTCTCTGATCACTTTTAAAGTGATTTCCAAACAGCATAATAAGACATTCTGTACCTTCTGATACATTGAGTAACTCAATGGCTCTGTTAGAGTAAGAAGTGACTGTTTTACAAGTTGCTCAGGTGTCTTTTATCTCCACTAATCACATTGTTGACTCTTTTTTAATCCCTTCTGCTCATTGCAGCAAGAAAGCAGAGCACAGATACAGTCTCATTCTGTTTCCAAATTAAATATTCTGGAAACTAAGAAATAATTCTTATTTTAAGATGCATATTGACTGTTGAGAGGGAGAGGAGGGTTGCTTCAATTTTCTCTCATGAATTACAGTGTTTAGTGAGGTATAACACATCTGATTTAATTGCTAACTTGCAAGTCCCAAGTGCCTTGCTTTAAAAATTAGACTTGTACATCAAAAAGCCAATGAGTTAGTAAAGGGATTGGAGATATTTCAAGGTTGAATCTGTGCCTTGAAAAAGTAAAAATACACCCCATTAAAACAAATTTAATGGATGTAAGCTAATTCCACAGTTCCTTACAGCTTTAATTTTAGTTTAATGCTCTTTTCAAATTTTCTCAGTCCCTCTAGCACTTTGAGCTTCTATGCCACAGGAATGTTAGTGGAGGTTTTAATTCTGGGTGTTAATTCCATAACTCTGTAAAACTGTTGAATTACTTGATACCATTTCTTGATATGAAAGGCTGAACACAAACACTCAGGACAAACTGTGCAGGCATGTGAACCTAACTGTGTTGTTCACAACTGTTGCATTTTCCAAATTAAACAGGTGATTAGGAAGAGCAGATACTTTGAATATTTTCAGGCTCTGTTTTGAAATGGCGAATGTGGGAGTGTGGGAATGTGAGGTGGAATACTTCAAAAGTGTCAGAAGTTTGTTTTGCTCTAAGCAAGCTTTATAAAATAGGTGGGACACCAAAAAAAATACTCTATCTGTGTAAGTATTAAGGACTACTATCTTACACAAAACCTTGGCTCTTTCAGTGTTTTTACCCTATTTTAAAAATTACCAGAGTTACCTCCTGGAAGTTACTGAAACAAATGCTTCGTGTTAGTTACTGCATTACAACAACATGGAAAAATGATTTTAAATGGTGATGGGATTTTTTTTTCCCCCCTGTGCTTTCTTTCCAACAGATGAGCTTTGATCCAAACCTGCTCCACAACAATGGACACAACGGGTACCCCAACGGTACCTCGGCGGCGCTGCGCGAGACCGGGGTTATCGAGAAGCTGCTGACCTCGTATGGATTCATCCAGTGCTCCGAGCGGCAGGCCAGGCTCTTCTTCCACTGCTCCCAGTACAATGGCAACCTGCAGGAGCTCAAAGTGGGAGGTAATCAAACAGCCCTGAGCTGCACACCAGCCTCTTTCACTCGCCCTAAAATATCCTGGCGGCGCCAACGGGCGCTGCCGCTTCTGGGGGATAAAGAGACAATTAATAACCCAACGCTCCTGGTGGGAGCCCTTTGCCAGCAAAGCCCCTTTCCAGCTGCTTTGTGCAGCTTGTGGTGTCAGGGAAAAGCTGCAGCATTGACTCAGGCTTAGCTGAGGTGGAAACAAGCACTCAGACCGTGGGAGAATTTGCCTCTTCTACTCCCTGTTTATTTTTGAAGAATTAGTTGTTTGGGATGAGTTGATTTTCAGCATGAGGAGGCTGCAACTTCATAGTGGTAATGGTTGTGGCAGTGAAGTTTCTAATTAATGGTGTGTGTTGTCTGAACTTCACTGTACAGCAGATTCCACACTGAGCAGGGCAGGGGGAGGGAATTGCTGTGGAATTAAAGTAGAATAGCTCATCAGCAACAGGAGAAAATAAGCAGAATAGCCAGGGAAATATTTACAAATAGTTTGTCCTTCCTTGGTAACAAAAGCACCTGAGCTGTACTTTGTGTCTGGCTACAAGCAGTGAATTGTTAAACACAGCCATTTAGTGATTTTTTTAATTATAAAAACCCAGACCCAAACAAAACTGTGACACCACTGTCATGTTTGGTTGCCTTGCAGATGACGTGGAGTTTGAAGTGTCTTCTGATCGCCGAACTGGAAAACCCATTGCTATTAAATTGGTGAAGATAAAACCAGAAATATTACCTGAAGAACGAATAAACGGACAAGTTAGTGCTTATTTTCTACCCCTGCATAATTTCCATCCTTTATTTCAGTACAGAAGGCTTTTAGCATGCTTATTAACTACATGCATTATAGCTACACTGAAATACTTTTCAGTGTGTTCTGGTAAAAATTCAGAGGCTCAGTTTGAGCTCTTACTTGGCTCCAGACACTTCTTAGAGCCACGAGATGTTCTGTGAGATTAAAACGTGGCATTCCCTGTTGAGTGTGTAGTAGAGGATACTGAGATACATTTTGTGTTCAACAATGCCACTCCTGAAATGACTAGCAATGGATTTTTTTTTTTTTTGACTGGTAGGTTGTGTGTGCTGTTCCTCACAATTTAGAGAGTAAATCTCCAGCTGCCCCGGGTCAAAGTCCAACAGGGAGTGTTTGCTACGAACGTAATGGGGTAAAGCCTGTGCATTTTACTTGAACTCTTCACTGATCCATCACTGTGGTCTATGAGCAAAAAAAAAAAAAGATACAATTTAATGTAGACAATTGACACTGCCCCAAATTGGGCAGTTCTTGGCCAAAACAGAAGCATGCTTTGGTAATTACTATGAACAGTAATGTTATTTTGACAGTTTGCTTGCTTATATCTATGGAGAGCCAAATAGTTGTTCTCTTTTAAACCTCATGAAGTTCATGTGTCCTTATCTTGAACTTCTAAAGTCTAGAAATTGACATTTAAAGATGGCCACATACAAACCTTTCAACTCAAGTTGCTTGTTACAGACCCATCAAAACAGCACGATGGAAAACAGAATGTTTTGCATGCCATGCTTGATCATTGTTGATTTTCTCACTAAATTAAGCATGTATTGTTATTAAAAAAAGCGTGTTAGTCTTTCTTTGAAACAACCATGTTGCAAGTAGAGTAACTTTAGTTAATGTTAATTTACAGGAGGTATTTTACCTGACTTACACCCCAGAGGATGTTGAAGGAAATGTGCAGCTGGAAACAGGAGATAAAATAAACTTTATAATTGATACAAATAAACAGTAAGTTGGCCTTGCTTTTCTGGCTTCATACTTTTAGTAGTTGGGCATAAATTCATACCTGTTCTGAGAACTGAAATGGCATGAAATGCAATCTTTTTGTTTCAGTTTTGAGCTGTTTAAGTGTTGCTCTGTTTTTTTACTTTCCCCTCTAGTACTGGTGCTGTAAGTGCTCGTAACATTATGCTATTAAAAAAGAAACAAGCCCGCTGTCAAGGAGTAGTCTGTGCCATGAAAGTAAGTGGTTTTAAGTTTCATTTGAAAATGAAATGCTGCTTTGGAAAGCGCTGTTAAAAGGAAAATATTTAAGAGCTATTAACAGTTTGAGCTGTAGGTGTAAATTGTGTGAAATGGTTTAAACGGCTCATCTTTGATACTAATGCTCTTCTTAACAAAGGAAGCTCCATTTATTTCTCCTTGTATCTTGAGGTGGTCTGTGTGCACTCATGAATCCTATGGTGGAATTCATAGTTTATAATTGTTTGATCAATAATTATTTCCTGGGCTGTCACGATAATGGACAAGTTATTTAACGCCTTTTTTCTGTTCCTAGGAAGCCTTTGGATTTATTGAGAGAGGTGATGTCGTGAAGGAGATATTCTTTCACTATAGTGAATTTAAAGGTGACCTAGAAACCTTACAGCCTGGTGATGATGTGGAGTTTACAATCAAAGACAGAAATGTAAGACGAAATCCAGTAAAATGGAAGACAAGGTCTTAGGGCATAACAGCACAGCTCTGTTTGCTCCAGCTCTAAAAAGGAGGGGGGAGGAGGAGGTTCATGGGGAAAAGCCTGTTACTTTCTTCTCTTGGGGTGTTTGACTGATGTTGTGCTCTTAGGGTAAAGAAGTTGCAACAGATGTGAGACTGCTGCCTCAAGGAACTGTCATTTTTGAAGATATCAGCATTGAACATTTTGAAGGAACTGTAACCAAAGTAATTCCAAAAGTACCCAGCAAAAACCAGGTGAATTTCATTAGTTGCTTCAGTTTGGGAAATGGTGGGTTGATTTTCATTGAATTCCAGTCAAACAGTTAAAAGTAAATTTGGGTTTGAGCAGTGGCAACCCTTGATATCAATCACAGAATGCAATTCTTCTAAAGGTGTTAAAGAGCAAGAATGAGGATGGAGGTACTTTGGGGTTTCTTTAATGTTTCAAATACTTGAAATTTTGTGGGTTTAGGACATATCTGTATGCAAAAGGGTAGGGAAGAGGGGAAAAATATTTGCTGAGACAAGCCAGAACTGTGGATTCCTGTGAGCATTAACATTCAAGGAGGCTTTTGACCTGCAGGGCATGATTTGGAGGAAAGAGTGTTCATGAGCACTTCCTTTTAAGATTTGAGGTGATTCTCTGTTGATGTGGGAAGGTTTGGGGTGTTTTGGTGCTTCTGTCTTTTTTGAATAAGAAATTTGTCTGTTTAATATGAAAGACCCTGCCTTTTAGAAGTGAGGTAAGTATGGTTATAAACTTAATTCTTGAAAAACAGTCTTAATTTCTTTATCAACACATGCTTGGTCCTTAAAAAAGCCTTCAAACTAAGCAACAACAACAAACACCTTGTGTTTGGCTGTGGACTGTAAATTACAAATGAGGAGTGGTAGAAATGAAGCACAGCAGGCATTTGTCAGAAATACTTGAGCTGTCAGCAGTTGAGCTGAGTCTTGTTGGTAAACTCCTCCTTCCTGTTGGGTTTTGTGTCTCCAGAGTGATCCTTTGCCTGGCCGCATCAAAGTGGACTTTGTGATCCCTAAAGAACTTCCTTTTGGAGACAAAGATACAAAATCCAAGGTGACCTTGTTGGAAAGTGACCACGTTCGGTTCAATATCTCGACGGACAGACGCGACAAACTGGAACGAGCCACCAACATTGAGGTTCTCCCCAACACCTTCCAGTTCACTAATGAAACCAGGGAAATGGCAAGTATCTGTCTTGAATAACATTTCAATTCTTGAGGGGAAATGAAAGTAAAATAGGGGGGAGTCATAATGAAAAAATGTAAAAATCATTGGTGTGTCCTTCCTTTGACTTGGCAGATGTGCAGTCAGATAAAGTGCTTAAATGGTAGAAAATGCAGAATTAATGCTCTACATCTTTGCTTTAAAGGAATAAAAGGTTAATCTTTTTTAACATTTAAATGAAACCATGTTAGAAAATTAGACCTTAGCTGGCCCTCTTGGAGGTTATAGCAGATGGAGGAAATGTCTAAGCAGGTAACTCCTCATATTCCTTAGGAAAACTGGGAGAACCTGGGCCTACTCTGGTTCAGGTAGTGAAAAATTAATAATTGGAGGACAGACTGCAGCTTTTGGATTTCATGTGTTTTGGCAAACTCTGTCTGAGGGTCAAGCAGAAGGATGGTAGAGGGCTGAGAGTTCTCTCACAAACAAAACCTCTTTGTGGATTACAGGCACTAAGATGGATGTGCTAATGAGTATTATAGAATATCTTTCATTCCTGTAACTTGGAATGTTGGTTCTGTTCCAGCTAGACTGTAACTTTGCAATTGGAGTCCAGTTGCAGTGTTGTCACATCAGTGTGCTTGTGAATTAAGGGCCCTTTGCTGTAAAAAAACACATAAACTTTGACTTCAGCCTCTTGAGATTTTTGGATTCTGTCCTATAGACTTTTTAAATTTCTACTCTGGCTTAATACATCTGCCTGCCTGAATTGAGCTGCCACTGAGGTGACAAGTGATGGCAGCTTCTAGAAAGGTTGGCTGGTTTGCTGGAACTTGAGAAAGCTGTAGAGGAGAAGGATGTTCCTAAAGGTGAAAAGCACATTTGCATTGTCAGTCAGATCCTCTGAGCTTGCCCTGAGACTTGCTAAAGGTTTTTTAGTAACTGGGTTGAATGGAATATGTTAATAAATTCTGCTATTTTCACTTCATGATCTGGTACTAGGGTTTGTTTTTTAGACAGTATATTCTGTTTGTATCAGAACTCCATTTCTAGGGGTTATCAGGAAGGCCACTGAAATACTGCATAGCACAGTTACCATAACATACACCCACGGATGAGGTAGTCTTGTTTAACAATTCCTTCATTTGTGTCTGGAAATGTGAGGAGTTTTCTCTTAAACTTTTTTCTGATTTTATTTCCTCTTTACAGAGGTTCTTGAACATTTTGTGTGTGTTAAGATATGTTTTATATACTCCTAGAGATGATTTGTAGAGTTGCCCTTTTTGAGATTATGTTCTCTAGTAGTGCTGACAGATTTTTCAACTGAAGTCCTTTTGTTAGGGCTTAAATTAATCTCCACTTTACTCATTATAAGAAATTAAGTAGAGGAACTGGGTGAGTAGGACTTGTTTGCATTGTGGGTTGCCAGGCATTAAGTTTGCCAGGAAGCACATTGCAAAAATCAGTGTTTCCAAAAGGATTCAGGCCCTGTTGCAAACTCCAGACACGTGGAGCACCTGCAGACATGTCACACCCCAGTAATAAAACTCTTTATTGATTTTTCTGTTCCCAGGGTGTGATTGCAGCAATGAGAGATGGCTTTGGCTTCATTAAGTGTGTGGACAGGGATGCTCGCATGTTCTTCCACTTCAGTGAAATCATGGATGGCAATCAGCTCCATATTTCAGATGAAGTAGAGTTCACTGTTGTTCCTGTAAGTGAGATAACACTTGTATAAAATCTTGGTCTTTCAAGAAATTACGTGCAGTCTGTCCAAAATCTGATGGATCTTTCTTTTCAGGATATGCTGTCTGCCCAAAGGAACCATGCCATAAGGATTAAAAAGCTTCCCAAGGGCACTGTGTCCTTCCACACTCAATCAGAACATCGTTTTGTGGGCACTATAGACAAAGAAGCCACTCCAGCCAAAGCCACTAGCCCAAACAAAGGCAAAGAAAAGGTAATGCTGCTCTCCTAGAACGCCTTTTCTGCGTTCCTGGTATTGGAGATGAGGCTGCTTCCTTAAAATCCGCCATTCCACTGGTTTTGAAGCACCATTTATATCCTGTATGAATGTGAATTACACTGAATGGCTGATGACAGCAGTCAGTGAAAACTAGCTTGTGTGAGAAAGATCATTAACCATACTTCTATCACCATGCTGAGCATAAATTCCAGGAACTTGATGGGAAGTTTCTTCCTATCTCCCACTACATAAAATACTAGATAGAATTGTTTAAAATCAAGTTTCTAAGGCTAGAGGACAGTCTCCTTCTGTTTTGTCATGCTGTTTTAAACCCCAGAATACTTCCAATAAATCCTTCCTAGAACTGATGGTAACACTTTCTTTGCTTCACAAATATTGTCTGGCATTATTTAAAGCTTTTTGCTCAGTTTGGTTGTAGTTTTGAGCAGTTTCTGTAAATCCAATGAGCAGTGCTTGAACTGTGTGTAGGAAACTTGTTTGCTTAGAAATGAAGCCCTGGTTGCTGAATTCTTACCTCTTGTTTTCAGGAAGCTGAGGATGGGATAATTGTGTATGATGACTGTGGAGTAAAACTGACCATTCCTTACCAGGCCAAGGATGTGGAAGGATCTACTAATCCCCAGATAGGAGATAAGGTAATATAACTGAATGTGCTACTGGGAAATGCTGTTCTGTGCATTTATTCTCCCTCTGGGAACAAATGAAGGAGAAGGCACCTGTGTATTATTACCTGTAATACTATGTTTGAGTGGTCTAATCTTCTGTCTAACTAAAAAATATCCTTCAACCTGGTGATACATTTATGAAAATAGTGTCTTACTTGTAAATGTTGCTTTTTAAATGAGGATTTTTTTAAAGACTGAAACAAATGAAACAAGGTACATCTTACTGTGAATCGCTGGTGAGCAGTGTAGGAAAAGGAGGTGATCCACATAAACAGAGTTTCTCATCTTTAAGGGGTAAAAAACTTGAGTGCTGGAGGCTGGCCTACCCTCCAAGTGTCACAGGTGCTCCTCTAAGGAATGTAGGAAATACCAAGGACTGAGATGTTTATGGGAAAGTAACAACTAGAAGATTACTGTGCTGGAGAGCCTAGGTACTGATTTTGCTACACAGCTGTGAAGTTAGTTGGTTTGGGGTTTTTTGTAGGTGGCAATGGGTTTTTTTGATTTTTCTTTCTGGTACTGATTCACACTTCCTCAACAGGTTGAGTTCTGTGTGTGTGAAGTGAAGAGAACTGGCCTGCAAACAGCTGTTTCTGTCAGGATGCTGGGACGCAATTACAGCTCTAAGAGGCTTTTGGGATATGTGGCAGCCCTGAAAGATAACTTTGGATTTATTGAAACAGCCAATCATGATAAGGAGATCTTCTTCCACTACAGGTGAATGACAATTTTATTAATGTTATTTGATTGAGTGTCTTTTGGGGAGGGTGTGGAGTTTTGTTGGTTGAGTGTTGAAACCATTTTCACTTCACACACACACATATATATTTATGTATATATGTGCTTAGATAGCTATAGTTGCCTTTATTAGCTGAACTACCTCTGGCTTTTCTGTTGATCAGCAGTCCTGATGTTCTGTGACTGAATCCCAGGCCAGGAAATCCATTTGTGTTCTAGTTTTGAAATGTTTCAGTTGCCTGGATAAGGATTTCTTGAAAATGTGCAGTGCTGAGCAATTGAAATAGTTTCTGATCAACTCCTGTGGATGTTGGATGAGCATCACTGTTTTCATGTAACTAAAGGATAATTGTACATCATTCTGTTCCTGTAGTGAATACTGTGGAGATATTGATAGCCTGGAACTCGGAGACACTGTGGAATACAGCTTGTCAAAAGGCAAAGGAAACAAAGTTAGTGCAGAGAAGGTGAACAAAACACATGCAGGTAAGGCTGTACCTGGTGTTTTCTGCTTACAGGCTCCTGGCAGGTGCTGGTGGGTAAAGTTTTTTTAATAATCCATTTATGGTTGGAGCTTTAGAGCAAGAAGATGCTTAATGTGTGGTGGCCAGTGGTTCAGTGAAAGCTGCTGCTTGTGTTTCCAACAGAACAGACAAGCACAGACCAACAGTTCTGTAGACAGTAGCAATTCTTTGGACCTTTAGAGTGTTCTGAACTCTTCAACTGGGGGATTATAAGGAGTTACCAAGGCCAAATTAGTAACTGCAGTGGTTGTGCTGTGCCTCACAGGGAGGGCTGGAGGAACAAGGCAGATGGGAGTATCAAGGTCTTGGTGGGGGAATGCATGCTTTAAGGTTATTGAATGATTAAAGAAGCAGGGAATGCAGTGGAAGAGAAATACTTTGATTGGCTTTTCAAGCTCCATGGCCTTGAGTTTAATGAGAAACCAGTACTTGTAATTTCTGTTTGATATGTCAGTGTGGCTTTAATTTGGTGTCATGCAGTTAACACACTGTTGGCTTCTGGTCAATCTGAATCTCCTATTTAAATTAATTTTAAAATAAACTATGATTAGAGCATCCTATTCTACTGTCTGTCCTTTTTCAGTTAATGGTATCACTGAAGAAGCTGATCCAACTGTTTACTCTGGTAAAGTAATTCGTCCTTTGAGGAGTGTAGATCCCACACAGACTGAGTACCAGGGCATGATTGAAGTCATGGAGGATGGTAAGATTGATTACTTTGAAGTGTTCTTTCACAAGTGCACACGTTGAGTGTAAATCGGGGTGTTGAGGATTATATTCACACTACAGACTACATTCACACTGCTAATCTGGCAATAAAAGTTGCATTTTTAAAGCTGGAAATCTGAGCACAGGTGGAAAAGACCTCTCAGTTCTGTCTTGTGCTTTTCCCCCCTAGGTGAGATGAAAGGAGAGGTGTATCCGTTTGGAATTGTTGGAATGGCCAACAAAGGTGACTGTCTGCAGAAGGGGGAGACAGTGAAGTTCCAGCTCTGTGTCCTCGGGCAGAACGGGCAGACAATGGCTGTGAACATCACCCCCTTCCGCAGGGCCACCGTGGAGTGTGTCAAGGACCAGGTGAGTGCCTGCTGCAGCACGAGGTGCAGGGTGGGGAATAGCTGCCTGAATTGACATAGAGAACCCCTTCAGCACTGGAATTGAGGAAGTTGTTGTGCCCAGGTGGGTTGCTCTGCACTCCAGCTCTAGGGAGGCAGGTGTGTGTAAGCCAGGTGCTGGTTGATGCCTGTGCAGCGTGAACTCAGTGCTTGGTTTGGTGCTGAAGCATCTGTTCTGCTGTTTTTGAGATGTCCTAGAAACTGCTCTAATTAGTTTCTACTGAACAGGACATTTTAAAAAAAAAAAGCTCAGAAAAAGAAACAAAACTGCACTTGCTCTCCTTCTGGAAGAAGCTTCTTCACAGCATTTAGTGATCACAGACCACCTGAAATGCAAAGGCTGATCATGGCCCTCATTAGTTGCATTTCAGAATGATTAGGAAGTAAAATACTGTGAATGGTTTTTGGTTTTATAGCTACTGTGCAGCACTAATCTCTAGTCACTTATGGAGAGGCTGGATGAGTTTTGCTGGTTTGTACATAGTAGAATTGAAAACAGAGAAGCTTCTTATCCCAGTGACAGACCAGAGAAACCACCTTCAGGGTGGAATCTGAGCTTGCACCATACTTTTCTTATTTTAATACAGCTGCCAGGATTTTGGTAGTTTTCAAAACTTGTTCTATAGACTTTGGGATTTAAGTGTGAATTTACAAAGCCAGAGTGCCTGGATTTCCAGAAGTGTTGTTTCCAGACAGAACATTCTGTTCAGTGTTAGAAATGGCTTTTCCAGTTCTATCAGGCATCAGAGTTCTGGAGGTTTTTTTGAAGTAGATAAACTGCAATGAGTAAGTTATTGCATGTGTCTGGATCAAGAAAAAATCAGTAACTTTGTGATGTGTTGCCTTTCAGTTTGGTTTCATTAACTATGAAGTTGGTGACAGCAAAAAGCTGTTCTTCCATGTCAAAGAAGTCCAGGATGGTGTGGAGCTCCAGGCTGGGGATGAAGTGGAGTTCTCTGTAATCCTGAACCAGCGCACAGGAAAATGCAGTGCCTGCAACGTGTGGCGTGTCTGGTGAGGGTTTGGAGTGAAAATTACTGAACCTGGCACAATGTCTGCATCACAGACAGGCTGCTCCAGCCTGAGCTGGCTGTTCCTGGAACAGGGGCTCTGGGTTCCAGCTGGCTTCAGGGACAGCCTCACCTGAGAGCTGCCAGCATTTGAGGGGACTCAGTGCAGGGCAGCAGCAGGACTCCCACCTACTCCTAATCACAGCTGGCTTGTTCTCTCTTTAATCTCTTCTTAAACTCCCCCTGTAGCAGGAATTTGGGTGCAGCCTTGGAAGTAGAAGTTAATGATGAGAAAACTGATGGTATTCCTATGGGGATGGTGGCCTCTGGCCAACACATTCCACAGTGCAGCCACCTGTTTTCTGAAGAGAAGCTTTACGTTTTAATAGAAAACCCATATTGTTGTAGGGTCTCTCTTGGTATGGCATCTCTTAAGGTTGATGGGTATTGCTTACTGCTTTTGAACTACTCACATACTTGAAGAAGACTGCACAATTTAGGTTTTGGTTAAGCTTGAGGGAGCACTTCTGCAGTGACAGCTGAAGTTTAATTTTTCTCTTGAGAATCCTCTGTTCCCATCATCATCATAGATCAGTGATATACTGACAACTTTATTATTGCAATTAAATCATAGAGTCACAGAATGGTTTGGGTTGGAAGGGGCCTTAAAAACCATCTCATCTCACCTCCCTGCAATGGGCTGGGACACCTTCCACTATCCCAGGCTGCTCCAAGCCCTGTCCAACCTTGCCTTGGACACTTTCAGGGATGGGGCCACCAGAGCTGCTGTGTGCAACAGAAATACAGGGAACACTACTTTAGATGTGCATGAGAGTAAACAACACATCTGCTGACTAAAGAACAGCCTTTGCAGGACACTGAGCTGCTGCTGTTTCAGAGTCCTGTGTAACACTTCGGGGCAGAGTCGCGGTGCCAGCCTGCTCTGCTGTCACACAGGATAAACGATGCTGGTGCTGGGAACAGTCTGTAACTGCTGTAAATTACTGTAGGAAGGGACTGTAAAGGAATGAGGTCGCTTAGCCCAGCTGTGGGAAGTGACCAGTGCCCTGTGTGTGCCTGTGTTACAGCGAAGGCGCCAAGGCTGTCGCTGCTCCGCGTCCCGATAGACTCGTGAACCGTTTAAAGAGCATCAACCTGGACGATGCCAACGCCCCGCGTCTCACAGTGCTCCGCCAGCCCCGGGGACCTGACAACTCAAAGGTACACACCAGCAGGGCAGGGGGCGTGCTGGGAGCCTGGACTGCCACGTACCCGGTGCCTGCTTCTGGTTTTTACTGAGCTGCTCGCCTGCTGCGTGAGGCTCAGATGTTTTTGTGCGCTGTCAGGGTGCTGTAGCCTGTGTCAGGGATGTGTGCTGTGCTTGCAGGAGAGCACACAATACAGGAGGAGCACATAATGGCTGTCTTGCCTTGGTTTTCATGTATAAACTTCCTCAGAGGTAGCAAATGGAATTCATTTACCCAAACGTGGGTTTCACACAAGGTTCTGCCATCACTTGATAAGCAGGAGGAATTAAGTGTCTAGAATCTATAGAGCAAAATGTCTGGGATCTGTGCAGGATGTAGGACTCTAGAGAACACCTCACAGAACCTCTTGCATTGTTGTCTCTGTTTCTGAAGACAAATGGGACTAATTAGAAACATTCCAATGCTGTACTTGGGTAGAACAGATCAGCTTTGCCTCAAAGCCCAGCGGTGGCGCTGGGTTCATGGTTGTACTCCATGATCTTAAGGATCTTTTCCAGTCTAAATGATTTCATGGTTCTGTGACTCTGGAGCTAAAAATCTGCTTTGTTTTCCTTGCAGGGATTTGGTGCAGAGAGAAAGATCCGCCAGGCTGGTGTTATAGACTGATCCCCACCCACCCCACGCCGCCGCTGGGCCGCGCGGTGGGGCTGGCGAAGGGTACTGAATATCTCCCTGTTCATCCCTTCCTCCAAATTCTCAGAAGCTGTTCCACCAGTTTTAACACCTTCTCATGTTATGTTTAAAATTAAATTTACGAAACCATTTTAAATTTCTGCACAGTTGCATTCTGGAGAACTTTAAGGTGGCGCCTTATAGTATCACATTTTAGAAGCTTGTTTTGAATGGTGCATTTAACGCAACTGGTAACTGCAATCTCCATTGCCTCTGTGAGTAAACATAGACAGCTCTGCTCGGGCAGACCTTGTGGAATTCTGCACTACAGTTATTATGCTTTATCCTTGTTTTTGGCCAAGGTTTGTTATGCCTTAGTGCTCAGTTGCATTATCTCCTCTCCCAAGTGGAAGGGAAGGCTCACTTCAGCTCACTCTGCTCAAATCCTGAGGACCATGTGAGGGTGGAAAAAGTTCAGTTTATATCAGATCTCGATGAACATTCAGATACCTTGAATCGATGGCCAAATGTTACAGTGTTTTCCTAGTTCATTTAACTTGACTCCTTTAGCCAGTTGTTAGAGCTCAGTGCAAGTCTCTCCCAGGGTTGGTGGATTTTGTAGTGTTCTGGAACAGACAGTGCAGAATTTCATAAGGCTGAGGTGTGCCATCAGTGTGGTAATTTAAATATATTTAAAACAATGCACAAATCTGCTGCTGCTTAGAACACTGCAGCTTCTAAACCCAGTTTCTTTTACTGATTTAAATTTAAAAAGAAAGAAGTTGTGCCTGAAGTGAATACATTTTTTTTGTTCTTTTTGCAGCCAGCACCCAGTGTACTGTAAGAGAATAAATACTTAGGCTTTCCATAGCTGTATTGAGACTTTCATCAAGGTGAATAGTTGATGTCTGTGTGCTTTTTTTTTGTTTATTTTTTTTGTTTTATTTTGGTTTTGTTTTTCTTTTTTTTTTTTTTTGGGTTTTGTTTCTCCCCTCCCCTTGCCCCCTCCTTCCATTTCTCCAGTCACACCTTATCAAGCAAGAAAACTGAATGATTGGTCTAAGTATTACTTTAACCAAAAAGATCAGAAGTTACTTTTTGGAATAGAGGGCAGTACTGTGGTTGTTTTTTTTTTTTGTTTTGTTTTTTCATGTTACCTCTATTCTCAATTTAGGGTTTTCTTCTCTGGGAGATGCATTATCTTTGTAAAACAAAACATTGCTTTCTCCAATTTTTTTTCTGTTAATGGCAAAGAATGGAAATAGAATAAAGTTTTACTGATTTTGAAAAAAGCCTCGTTGTTCTCTTTTTCTTCCTTCCGTGGTGGGGGGTGTGTTACAGACCTGTGTCATCCTGACTGGAGCTTGTTCCCAGAGGCATTTCCAGTTCACACACCAAGCTGAGGGATTTCTGTGGTTTATTCCAGTTTGCACAAAGCAGGGAGCTGGTGCTTCCCTCAAAAGGCTCCCCAATCATCAACACTACACAATTTACACACTTTAGCAAAGCAGCGTTCATTGGTAACAAATCACATTTCTATTAATTAGTAATCAAGCCCCTATTTTTATATCTCACTTCTGCTAATTATTCCACAGGTAGTTTTTATCTTCATTGGGGTCTGTTTCAAGTGGATGCTGGGTCTGCTCAGGATTCCCAGTGCTGGAATTGCCTTTCCCCCAGTGAGCTCAGTCCTGCTGACTTCACTCCTAGTGGTTCTCATCCAGACACCCCCATTCCTCTTGGGATTGTCTTCTCTTATCCTTAAAAGATGACCCAAGCATGTGATGCTCACACTGCATGTACTTAATTGTAACTGTCCCAGCGGCAGCTACTGATTAAGAAATTGAAAAAAAATATGAAATTTCACTCAAACCAAAGCTGTTCAGAGCTTGAGGGGCTGGATGTCATTGTCCCCTTTAAATGACACGTATTTGGTGTCATTCCTCCTTCAAAACTGCTGGGTTGCAGGTCTCCCTGTACTCCCTTTAAAGGTGCAGGAGGTGTTATTCCCCCCTTTAAAAACTGCAGGATCTGGGACTCCGTGTCATTCCTTGTTTAAAACTGGGATGAGGGACTCTGTCATTCCCCCTTTAAAGCTCCATGTCCTGCCCTTTAAAACCACAGGGTGAGGGGCTCAGTGTTGTTCCCCCTTAATGGGATGCGGGGCTCGATGTCAATTCCCCGTTTAAAACTCCGGGACGGGGGGTTTTGTGTCATTCCCTTCTCTAAAACCAGGAGACGCGGGGTTTCCTGTCGTTCCCCCCTGTAAAATTCCTCCCTTTTTAAAGCTCCGGGATGTGGGGTCGGTGTCACTCCCGCAGTTCGCAGGGCGGGGTCGGTGTCACTCCCCGGTCAAGGAATGCGGGTCGGTGTCATTCCCGTGCGGGGTTGCGGGTGGGTGTCACTCCCGCAGCCGGCGGTGCGGGATCGGTGTCATTCTCCCGTTCAGGGTTGCGGGATCGGTGTCATTCCCCCGTTCAGGGTTGCGGTTGAGTGTCATTCCCCCTCTCGGGGTTGCGGGTGGGTGTCACTCCCGCAGCCGGCGGT
>VXBA01006016.1:686744-706829 GCA_013399895.1 Serilophus lunatus
GCCAGCCCAGCCCAGCCCAGCCCAGCCCGGGGTTCCCGGGGCGGTTCCTCCCTCGGGCTCCCTAAAGCAGCCAAAGGCATCCAAAAAAAGCCAGCGCGGCTCTGTGCAGATTCCTGTCACTGGGATGGTGTTTGTAAATGTCTTTTTTTCCCTCTTTCATTAATTGAGGAATTTCTTTAAAGGAACAGGGCTTTTCTGTTTTGTACGAAAGGTTGGCAAGGCTTAGATAAATGGTTTAAATATGATAATTTTAGATAGTGGTAGTTTTTTATCAGGGAGGGGCAAGAATCACAGAGTCATGGAATGGTTTGGGTTGGAAGGGACCTTAAAGCTCATCTCATCCCACCCCTGCCCTGGGCAGGGACAACTCCCACTATCCCAGGCTGCTCCAACTTGGCCCTGGACACTTCCAGGGATGGGGCAGCCACAGCTTCACTGGAAGAGCTGGAAGAGCTCCTCTCTCACTCGTACCCATCTTCTATTGTTATTTTTATTTTTCACTGATGTAACCTGAGGTGCAAGGAAGCAGTAGAGTGTTTTTAAGCTGCAGTGCCCGTGTGCTTGGCAGGACTCGTACCGAAAGCAGGTGGTGATCGACGGCGAGACGTGTCTGCTGGACATCCTGGACACGGCGGGGCAGGAGGAGTACAGTGCCATGAGGGACCAGTACATGAGGACTGGGGAGGGATTCCTCTGTGTCTTTGCCATCAACAACAGCAAATCCTTCGCTGATATCAACCTTTACAGGTGTGAGCTGGGGCTGCACCATGGGGAGGGAACACTGGCAAAGGCACCAGGTCTGTTGGCTGAAGAGAAGCTCTGAGGTGACTCAGTGGAGACTAAATAACAGACAAATATTAAATCTCTCTTTTCTTTCAGGAAGTTTTTCAAGCTTTTCAGTGCTATTTGAAATCACAGACAGGTTTGGGTTGGAAGGGACCCTAAAGCTCATCTCGTTCCAACCCCATGGGCAGGGACACCCCCCACTATCCCAGGTTGCTCCCTGGACACGTTCCTGTGCCACCTGCTCCAGGTGACCCTGCCTTGGCAGGGGCGTGGGCTGGGTGATCTCCAGAGGTCCCTTCCAGCCCCAGCTGTTCTGGGATTCTGTGGGCACATGATGTTTAGAGTGTGCAGAACATCATCTCTGAGAAAATGGGTGAGAAGGACAGAGTTATACATGGACTACAAAACGGAGTGTACCAAGTTGATGGCCATGCTGTAGGTTGAGCCCCTGAGGTCCTGCCCAGCTTTAATGTATATTTTTGTAGCACAGCTTGAATACTGAACTAAACCAGTTTTTATATTTAGAAAATAGCTCCTAATTTTTTATTTTTAAATTTTCATTTCTAAAGAGAACAGATCAAGAGAGTGAAGGATTCGGATGACGTGCCCATGGTGCTTGTTGGGAATAAGTGTGACCTGCCCACGAGAACAGTGGACACAAAACAGGCTCAAGAATTAGCAAAAAGCTACGGAATTCCCTTCATAGAAACCTCTGCAAAAACAAGACAGGTGAGATGCTCCACTCGGGCCGATCTGACTCCTTCCTGTGCATGAAATGCTGGATGATGTGACATTTTATCATTATTTACAGGAGAAGCATTTCCTAATCCATTTATTAAATTTTTTAGCTTTTATTTCTCCACTCACTTGTAGCTTTTGTATTTATCACTGGGCTGGGTCAGTACATGAACCACTTCAGACTTGTACTGACTCCCTTTCAAGTAGCTCATGGCTGTAAAAAGAAAAGCAGAGCTTCACCTGTTCCTGTTGCAGTTGGTCATCCCAGACCTGTTTGGTTTTCTTGGCTTCTTAATAAAAGCCAATTATAAAATTATGTTTACAGACAGAATTTCCCAGACTGGACTAGTGGGCTTCTCCAGAGCTGCCTTGACCACATGGCTCTGTCCAGTCTGCAACAGGAGGATGAAGCAGAAAAGGTGCAATTATTAAGCAATAGCAGAAAACACAAAAGAATTAAATTCTAAGAATTCTAAAATGGAGGTGATTAGGCAAGAAGTAGCTTGTTTACTGCATGAAACCTCCCTGCAGTTACAGTTTTCCATGTTTCTTTTGATGGTTGGTACCCTGGGTGAGAGGGGAGAGTTTGGGACATAAATAGTTTCATCCTCTTACGATGCATGGGATAAGTTGGGTGCTGGTCTTCCTGTAGAAGTGTGTCTTTCAGGTACATTAAGAGAATCTGGGGTGGACAGATCAGTGATTTCAGAAGCTCTAGGGAAGAAAATGCTTGACCTTGCATTTGCATTCAGGGTGTGGAAGATGCTTTTTACACACTGGTGAGGGAGATCCGGCAGTACCGGATGAAAAAGCTCAACAGCAGCGAGGATGGGAACCAAGGCTGCATGGGATTGTCCTGTGTTGTGATGTGAAAAGGTGAGCTGGGATTTCAGTTTTCTATCTAGTTTCTATCTTATCTGCCTGCCTTTCACTAACTGGTAAATGTAGCTTAGCTGGTTGCCATAGCGGGGGGTTTTGCCCCTGTTGTTCAGGGATTTGGATCCCACAATTAATTGCTTCTCAAAAAAAAGAAAAGATTCCCCTCTAAGGTGATGACAAAGCTTAAGAAAAGGAAATTGGATTCACATCACCCTGGCTGTCCTGTGGGTGGATGGAAGAAGATGATCTTTAAGGTCTCTTCCAACCCAAACCACACCATGATAGTGTGATTTCCACTGATTTTGATGGTGTGATTTTCTGTATCATTCCTGTGAGTGTCTCCTTCCTTTGGGAAACCATTTTGACTGTTTATAAAATGTATAATTTCTGTCTTGTATACAAGAATCTCCTTGAAAGAGGATTGTGCACAGTTGAAATTCCTTTCAACAGTTCCCAAAAATTGTTGCTTATCACTTTGAAAACAGACAGACCAGTTCAGGACTTGCACTGCTACACTGTGGCACTGCACATCCATCCCAGAGCTGGACAGAGCTAATTAGGTGCTAATTGGAGATGCTTTTCTCTTCCAGATGCCAAGAAAAGGTGGTTCAGGTGCAGCTGCTGGACGAGTCTCGATGCTCCTGTGCTGCATCTCATGCTGATGCCCTGCAGTGTTTTGGTGCCAGTGACAGACTCTTGGCACCAGTTAATTAGCACAAGGTCCTTTTCCGTGCTCCATCTGAAGAGAACATCCATGGCATCTACCTCCCTGCTCAGCTCACGGAGCAGCAGCATCTCTGGATGTACTGGGATTCTTTTCTCACTGTTACCTGGGCTTGTCCAAGAAGAAAACCAGTCACAAAAGTGAACTATAGAGACTAAATGCTGTGAAAAAGATGACACTTTACCTCTAGAGTAAAAGCTAGAAGTTCTGTGTGTCCCCTGTCTGTTGGATTCCGTGCAGTGCTGTCAGAGGAGTGGCACAGAGTAATGTCACCCGTGGCTGTGCCACCAGGAATGCCCCTGTCCCCTGTCAGATGGGTGTCTGCTCTCTGTGCACCTGTACAGCAAAGTGCAACATCTCCGTTGTGCCAGGAGTGCCACCTGCCTGATCCTTCATTTCTGTAATAAAGAGGAAAATCTTTCCTAATTAAGTGCCTGTTTGCTAAGAAGATTTGAAGTTGTCTCTTGGGTTGAGGAAAAACCCCAAGGACTGGAATTTCTTGGGAGCTCATTGTCTCAAGCAGGCAAGTGTGGTGTGGGTGATCTGTTCCTGACAGGACACTGCAGCAAGAATTTGTAGGCTGGAAGTTCCAGCAGGCACTTGTGAGACTCTTGAACAAGGGAGGGGACACACTGCATCTGTGTTTTACTTTCTCTGTGGGTGGAACAGTTTATATTCTTTATTGTTTTCCTGCAGCATTCAGATCTCTCCCTTTTCCAAGCTGGACCAAATCAGTTGGCTGCTCATTTTTAACATGAACTGCCAACATTTCTGGGCAGCTTCTCACTAGTTAATCTGGTAACTGGACGTTAGTTTGGACAGCTGCTATTCAGCTCTCTCTGTAACTTGCAGATTATTTTATTCTGAATTATTTTCTTACCACCAGACTGTAAAGACTCTTCAAAATGTCTCTAGGCTGTAAAATGTAGTCGGAGAGTTTCCTTGTCAGGGAAGGAGTGGGATAGTTTTGGGTTGTCTCTGTCACAGACTTTGGCTGCCCCATCCCTGGAAGTGTCCAAGATCAGGTTGGAGCAACCTGGGATAGTGGAAGGTGTCCCTGCCCGTGGCAGGGAGTGGAAGGAAATTATATTAAAGGTCTCTTCCCACCCAAACCAGTCTGTGGGATTCTGTGATGGAGGGGAGAAGGCAGTGGGCTGCCACAGAGACCTGAGCCAGCTTCTGATTGCATTATCCTTGCAAAATGAGGAAGGAAATGAGTTCAGTGATGCCTCCACAGAAGGTGTGGGACAGACAGATGGGAATTCTGGGCTTGCTGTAACTAACAACCTCCAACTGCAAGGGAAGTGCTGTGTGAGTTCTCCCTCATGTAATTGGGGTGTTCAAATGTCACTTTGCAAAACCCCAGTTCTTGTGCTGGATTCTATTGTGTGTGGCCAGGCAGTGACCCCACAGCAAAGCTGAATTCCCAGTTACTCTGGTGGAAGAGGAAGGAGCCTCCAGCCAACAGAGGGAGTGTTTGGTCAGTGCCAGACCAGCAGGAGCAGGGAAATTGCAAGAGGCTTAATTTCAGTTTGCTGGTGTCAGTTATACATCTTAATTTGGAGTTGTCAGCTTCCAATGGAAATTAGAAATCTGTTAATGCTGAGAGAAGTAATTTTTCCTTTTAATATTCCTTCCTTCACTACTTAGATTCTTAATTCTCTTCTTGGAATGAAGAGGAACAATCTGCATCGTTTCCTTTATCTGTGATAATCCTTATAAGTACATTTTGCAATTTATTTTAACTTTGATCGATGTGACACTGATAAGAATTAAACCTACAATATTTTTTACATAAAACTATTTTCCAGCAACACACACAGTGTTTGGCAGAATTACGGATAGCATTGGCCGTGGCTGGAGTTCAGTTTGTTTGAAGCTGTTTCCCAGAGAAGCTGTGGCTGCCCCACCCCTGGAAGTGTCCAAGGCTGAGTGGAAGCAACCTGGGATAGTGGGAGGTGTCCCTGCCCATGGCAGGGGGTGGAACTGGATGAGCTTTAAGGTCCCTTCCAACCCAAACCATTCCATGACTGATCTCATGCTGTGGGTTAAATGTGACAGAACTGCCATCACTGCAGGCTCTCAGGGCTGAGAAAGTTTGGTCAAGAAAAGGTTTTTGTGAAGGCATTCTCTGTGGCTGGAGATGGCTGACTGCTTCTGAAAAGATGTGTGACATGGTTTTTCAGTTATTAAAATTACCCCTGAAAAATGAGAGCTTTTGGGATACACATCTGGTCACTCAGCAGGAAAGAGCAGTTGTGGAGTTTGCAAGAAGTTGGAAGGGTGAGATCCCATCATCCAGGTCCTGTCTGGGTTTTGATTATTTGGGAAATGTAGGAATTTGTTCCTGGAATGCAGGGTTGTTCAGAGCATGGCTGCCTGTAGCCATGGGAAGACTTTGGCAGGGAGTATTTTATGTTTGAAGGCTGTGTGGTCAAGTATGGAAAAGGATTCCTTTTGGATGGAGGTTCATCATAACACTGCTCCACATTTCATGGCATGTTCTAGTTGTCATTAAAAAGTACCAGCTGTAACTCCAAAAGCTGGGAACTCTCAGAAATGTGTGAGGACTGACTTGCAAATGCATCTGCTTTCTCTTTGCTGTTCCCTTTCTCCTGGGCTCTATAAAACTTGAAAAGGGAAGAAGCCCCAAGGTCTGTATTTATGTCACCTTTGGAACCTTCAGAAGGGAATGCATCAGTTTTTAGGATGCTGCAGAGCTGACCTGCACAGGTCAGCAAATAATCCAGCAAATAATACAAAATCAGGATGTTTTACTAGTCAAGAGTGTGAAATAAGTGGTTGTACTTGGTTTCCAGATTTATGTAGAAAACCCTGGTTTTGGTGGCAGCTGAGAACTGTGGAAGGACAAAACCCCAGGAACTTTTGGGAAACTTATTTAGAAGATAAGCACAGAAGGTTTTGCACAAGACAGGTCCCTGGAAAAGATGGTTTTGTAGATTTAGTCTAAATGTTACTTAGAACTAAGAGCACAACACCATGTTAGTGCCAAGCTGATTTTACTGTCCTGACTGGGAAGAAAAACAACTTTGAAGTAAAATACAAAAAAGGGTAAAGCTCTTGTTCAGAAATTACAAGTGCCAATAACTGTAATAAATGTTTCTGTTGCTGTGGCTGAGAACAGCTCTCTAACAAGCCAGTGTAACCCTGTGGTTGTTAATCTTTGTGTCTCCACTCTGTGACCCTGTTCAAACAACTGCTCACATTTAGTTCTTGTCCTTGGTAGAAATTTGGATGCTTAAGGTGTCATAATTTTTAGTACAGCTCAATGACTTAGAACTGGACTTCAAGCAGCCTCAGGCCTGTGGGGGAAGGAGAGCAGTGGAAGATGAATCACATTCTGACCTGTGTGTTCTCCTTTACACACAAAACCTTGAGTGTCTGCTTGTGCATAATCTCCAGGATGTTTGGGAACTGTTGGGATCTGGACTTCAAACCCAAGGGCTAATTTGTTGTTATTTTGTTTAATTATTGCATCTCTTTAATAATAATACATCTCTTTTGGTTTGAATTGAAGTAAATTATTTTGCTTCTTAAATAACTTTTTTAAAGAATAAACTTTGAATTCTTTGGCTGTTTCTTTTGTGATCTGGGCACGGGACCCACGAGTGGATTACAGAAAGTTTTTCACAAGTGCTCCCTGCTTTTCTGTGGGATGAGATTTGCTGAAATTGTCACTTCTGTCATGGGGCATGGACAGCTGTACCTTATATGTGCCCTGGAGCATCAATAAGCAGAGAGACCTGCCACAGGCTTGGTCCAGAGTCCAGTTTGAATGACTTCACCAATCTTGTGTTACTGTTGAGTCTCTCTTTTCAGTGGGGTCCCTCATAATATTTTTGCTGACTTTATCCTTACTCTGTTAAAAAAGGGGGAGGGAAACATCTTCACTTGATATTCCAAGGGTGAAATCAGCTTTGAAGCTCTTGCTGTGTCCAAATCATGTTCTTTGTTAGGCTTTTAACTTGCTTAATTCAGTCTTTTGAAATACTTCCCCATTGGCTTTCTTCCTGCAATGAGGCAAATTGTGTCAGACCACACATAAGTAAATGTGCTTTAAGTGTGTTTCTCCTCAGATGTTGTGTCAGGGCTCTGAAACCCAGAGTCCAACCTGGTTTTTTGTGCTAGGAATTTAAAAACAGACCCCCCAGTAGCAGGGACACACACTCCTGGCACTGTGCAGCTGCACTAGTCACTGCCTAACCCTAAAGGGTTCAGAACATGAGTACAAGGGGGTGCTAAAAAGGGTTTCTTGGCTTACTGGGAAAGTTCTTCTCCAGTGTGACTGTTCTGTGCAACAACCTGTTCCTACAAACTTTTTCCCACCTGAAGGGCTGGGTTTGGTTTTACCCTGGAGCAGAGGCTGGTTTCTCCAGCCCTGGAGAGATCTGTGTAGGGGATGACAAAAAGCAGTGTGGGGAGAGAACTTGCTGAGGGTTTTCTCAGTGCTGGGTGTGTTGATCAAAGGCCAGGAGTGCCCTGTGAGACCCACATTACACCCTCTCTGTTCATACTCTCTTTCTTCAGCAATTTACACCATTTTCTAGCAAAATTTGTCTCGTGGCTTCTATTTTGACAGCTGCCCCTGTGCTATGGATGCTTTGCCAGGAGAGCTAGAGGAAGATCCTGCTGGAGCAGGACCCTAAACTGCCAAATTTCTGGCATGTCCAGCCATTTTCCTTTAACTCAGATCTAGGTGGGGTGAAGGCAGCTCAGAGAAACAAGTGGGGTTAGAGCCACGCCGAAGCTCCTGTGTGTGAACCCCTCACTTTCCAGCTGAAAAAGAGTGGGAAGATGGGTTGTTTGTGCCAGTCCTTGAGTTTGCAGAACCCATGGATCTAACTTTAGCACAGCATGCCCAGGCTTTACTCAGATTTCCACCATTAGCCCACCCAAGTTGACCCTGTGATTAAAAAAGCTGAGGGATCAAGAGACCTCTGGAGGAAGATGACCTCTATACCCTAAAGGTTATTTTTGGTTTCAAATATGAGACCCTGATGTATCCAGGAATGTTGAGGGCAGGTGCAGTCCTTGTGGGAGAGCAAACAAGCAGGAGCCAGTTTTTGTGGACCTTGAATGAAGTAGTTAAACAATAATGTGGTGTTGGGGACCCTCAAACTCAGGGATGGGTGAGAACAAGAATTCAGAAACTGAAAACTGCACCAGCATGAGAGAGGAGACCAAAGTGTAACAGCATCCTACCTTTGATCTGTTGCTGCACCTCTGCAGGTTGGATGGAGGGAAATCAATTTGTATTATTGGGGAATATCTGGAAAGTGGGGATAAAACTCCCTGAATTCTGGAGAGTATCTGATTTGCCACCCAGCATGTTTTGAAGTTGTGCCCAACAAATAGTGGGCACATCTCTTCCAGAGAATTTCTGGACGTTTTGGGGGTTATCTCACCAGGTCTCACCTGACTTCACTTTCCTCCAAAGTACAGCGCAGGAAGTCCTTGGCTGTGTGTATAATTCCAAAGAGTGTTGGCTTTTCCAGGGTGCTGGCTTGTCTGTTCCCTTCAATGCTATGACCAAAGTCTCCCTTTATTAAATCACAGCCAGACTGTGCTGCTGCAGTTTGCTTGACTTGTCCTATTCCAGGGCAGTTTTTCAACACCATCAATAACAGAAGTATAAACAAAAAGGAAAATACTCTGTTTCACATCAAAACTACTTCATCCTTCTGACCTGTTCTGGTCTTGCTAAAGGTAGTTGCTGAAATTTGGGAACAAAATATAAGTCCTTTCACCTAACTTTTGTTTGTTGGATTCAGCTGGGAAGATGTGAGGACATCTGTTGCTAAAATCCAGGTTTTCAAGTAGATCCCTCTCTCTGAACAGCACAGGTGACAGCACATCATTTGTACCTGTCCACAGCCCCTGTTCTGATGGAAACACCAGGCCTCTGCCTTGGGAATTTCCTTTAAGCCTTTGGTTCAGCACAGAGGGCATCGTGTTTAGTGTCTCTTCCAGTCTGTGTTAGACAGGTGCAGCTGTTCTGGGAAGCAGAAACCTGACCAGGCAAACTCCACGAATTGTAAAATGAAAGCCTGACTTTAAGAAAAAAAAAATTATTAAATTTGAGCCATGGTTTCACCTGTTTCAGTGCAAGTGTTTGTGGCTGCACTTTAAATAGTTCTACAGTTGATCTCCACTCTCCTTTTAGAGTGGGAGAGTCTGATTACAGGGAAGGGAAAGCTGTAAAATTAGTGTTGGGCTGTCGTGCAGTCACTCGGCCTCTTGAGCTGGGGGACAGTAGGGTGTTATTGAGGCTCTGCAAACTTCCTGCCAGGATGTCCCGGGTGAAAATTCCAGGTAGGTCTGAAAGCAAACAGTGAGACAAGGAGCCACCAGGCAGGTTTGTTATCCCACAGCCTCGGAGATTTGGATGGTCCAGGGGACCTCACTGGGGCCTTTGGGCATTTTTCTTCCTGCTTGGAGACAGTTTTGGATAGTGCAGCAAAGGAGTAGTGTTATTGTTTAAATCTTGCTCTGCTTGTACTGAAGAAAAATAGTGTCTCTCCCACAGTGGGATGTGTTCCTGTAATGACACCACTGAATCCCTGTGGAAGAGGTCAGAGGGATTTCAGGTGTCTCTGGTCAACCTGGCAACGCTTGGAAGATGTGGGGAGCTGCAATCCCAAGGGAATGGGGAGCACAGGCTGAGCAGCAGGAGTAGGGCCAGCCAGGCTCTGCAGAGCAGTGCAGAGGGACACTCTGTGACATGTGGCAGCACAGCCCTGAGTGACACCAGCACCAGACTTCTGATAAGAGCGTGTTTGGAATTGCAGGGCTGTGGTGTGACAGACTCTGTCCTAGTACTTGAGGCTGGTGTTTTAAAGCCTGGCCCTGCACCATCAGTGGGAGGTTGTGAACCTTCCTGGGTGTAATTTTCATCCACTGAAGAGATGAAAGGTCAGACCAGGCATTTCTGGGATGCTTAATTTGCAAATGAATATGTGGAGTTGTAATGCCATTAGTGTGTCTTCCGCAGGCTTCGATTTGGAAAGTCAGCAGCTGGTGAGCTGTCATGCCAGAGCTGAAGCCTGAACTGGTGGGTCAGATGGAAAGGACAAGAGCTGTTTTCCCTCAGAATGTTTCTCTGTGACCAGGAGTGAGGATCTGTGGAAGTGCAGTGCCTCAGCTGTCTGATTCTGTTAGGGAATTAATGGAGATGTGACCACAGGGAGATGGAACTTGGCATCTCTGAAATGAGCATCCATCCTATCTCCATAAATGAGGGCGAGTCAAAAAATAGCAAAGCCTGGTGCTCTGAGTCACTAGAATATCTGCTTGTTCAGCAGGAGAAGGTAGTCCTTCCCTCCTTCTGCTGCATCCCTGCACCTGGACACAGGTTTGGGAGAGACCTTCCAAGACAGCTCAGTCTTACCAGGTGACTGGGTACCCATTAGTCTCTTGTAGTGTTGACTGAGGTGATCTGAGGTCTAGAAAATGCTTCACCTTGAGCAGCTGCAGGGAAAACAGAAATCATGTCAGTCAGAAGCTCTGCCAGAGTCTCAGGTTGGAATGGACCTGCAGTGGGGTTTGGTTACACACCAAGGCACCACCGAGGCTCTGCCAGGGACAGGCAACACCAAACTCGCATCTTTGTGTTTGTCAATGTGACAACCACTGCTCTGTCCTTCACTCTTTTCTTCCAGTACCTAAAGGGGCTACAAGAGGAATTGGAGGGACTTTTTACCAGGATATGGAGTGACAGGACAAGGGGAGATGGCTTTAAGCCAAAGGAGGTTGGATTTATATTAGACATTAGGAAGAAATTCTTCCCTGTGAGGGTGGTGAGGCCCTGGCACAGGTTTCCCAGAGAAGCTGTGGCTGCCTCATCCCTGGAGTGTCCAAGGCCAGGTTGGACAGGGCTTGGAGCAACCTGGGATGGTGGAACATGTCACTGCCCATGGCAGGGGGAGGAATGGGATGAGCTTTAAGGTCCCTTCCAACACAAACCATCCTTTGATTCTAGAATTCTTTTGTACATGGAAGGCTCTTAGTACTTTACCAATCCTTTTTTAATGACTGTTTAAATGATAAGGGGAAAAGGCTCAGATTTTGAAGGGCTGATCACAACAGCTTTTATTTTGTCTCTGTTCTAACTCAAACAGCAGAAGAGAAACGTGAGTATTGTTTGGTTTCTATATGCTCTGCCTTGTTACTGCCTAGACATGATCACTGGAACCCATCAGCAGTTACATGATCATGGAGATCTCTCAGCAGCTGGAAAATGCTATTTCCTGGCAGTGCCAGCTGTGCCTCTCAGTGTCACATGGAATGGTCCCAACTTTTTTGTCCTTTGATATAGGAAAATGCAATTTGTTAAATATTGTCCTGGCACCCCTGAGTGCCAGTGAGAATCCTCAGGCTGTTCTGCTTCAGTCCTCATGTGCTGACCATGTGCTGTGTGACATGTCGATGGTGAGGTCCATCCCTCAGCATTGATCCTTGCTGTGCTTCCTGCTGAGCTGCAGCTGCTGCCAAACCCTGCGGTTATTGTTCCCTTGCTGCCATGCAAATGTGTGCTTCTGGGAGATGTTTTATGGTATTTAGTTGGCAGAGGAAGGGCTTTTAACCTTCCTTCTGCTCCTTCATAAAGCTGCAGCCAGCCTTGTGTCTGGTGACTTTTGCACCTTTGCAACATGATGGCACATGGTGGGTGAGGGATGTCCAGCCCTTGCCATGGCTCCCCAGCTGGGGCTCTCCAGCTTCACTGGGATGGTGGGAGCTGAGTGATTGGGATGCTGGCTTTGCCCTCTCCATTCACACCTCTGTCCTCCTCCTGACTGGATAATTTGTGGAGCAAATGGGTCTTGAGCTTTCTAGAGTTATAAGGACTCTGCCAATCTTCCACTCAGTGCATACTCCCATAATTATCCTTCACCAGGACTTGCTTCTTTTTGGGCCTTTTGCACCACTCTTGGACTGTATTTGCCTTCCCTGCTGTACTGGGGGTATCAAGGTACATCTCCAACACACCAGGTGTGGCCCAGCCTCATTGCAAATCTGGGAGGTCACTCAGAATCTTTCAGGGGATGTGGAAGCCACAAGGAAAAGGCAGCTGAGCACTGAGCTGCCAGCAAGGGACACCTGCCTGTTCCAGTGGCTGGGAACCAGCTGCCTGCAGGACTCTGAACTCTGCTCCTTCTCCTTGCAGAGATGGATGAGTCATTGCGCTCCTTCGCGGAGAAGGTCTTTGCCTCCGAGGTGAAAGATGAAGAGGTCAAGGGAGAAATCTCTCATTTTGATGTGGAGGAGAACTGCCCCATCTCCCACAAGGAAATGAGAGCACACATGATGATGCAGGAGAGCAGTGTCGCAGTGGAGAAGCGGTGAGCAACAACCAGGGGTCCTGGGAAAGGAAAGGAGCACAGCTTGCACCCCTGGCCAGGGCAGGGGGAACATAAATCAAGGCCTATGTGAAAAGCTCATTACACCTGTGGGATAAATCCTTGGTAATCCCAAGGCATCTGTCAGGTATCCAGGGTTTCCTCTCCAACTGTTCCCACTGTTGGACAGAAAGACACCCTTGGCCTGTTCCCTGGGTGTCAGCACAGCAAGGGGCACAGAGCTGTTGGAGAGGGAGACTTGGAGGCCTTCCTCAGGAAAAATGTGACTATCCAAATTCTGTGGCTACTTTGTGAGCCTGTGGCCTTTGCCACTGGCAGTGTCCGTTTTGGGTGCTCAGAAAGCACCAGAGCATTGATTTGTGTTGTGCAAGTTAGAACATGTCTGTGGGAAGAGCCCCTGACCCTGCACCTCCATGTAACCATGGAATGGGGCCATTTGCCTGAGATTTTCCTCCCTGGCAGGAAGAAACGGCTGCTGCGCATGAAGACAATTGCATTGGCACTGCCCACGGCTCAGAAGACTGTAACCGTCCAGTCTGACATTGAGGAGGTGATCGCCACCTCCCCCCAGTACCAGACCGTGCCTCACTTCCAGCGGGTGCAGATCACTGGGGATTATGCCTCCGGGGTAGGTACTTCCATGGCTGTTCCTCGTCTCCAGGCCCCGCCTGTCCCTCAGCAGTGCCCTGTGTCACAGGAGCCTGTACCAGATGCAGTGGGGAGAGTCTGTTCGCAGCTCAGTTTGTGCCTCACAAGCATCCCTAGAAGATCTAGAGCTGAATTCCTTAGCAGGTATCTGTGGGGTGCTTCATGCTTCCTGTGGGAATCTCCAGGGAGGATATGGCAGAGCAGGCTGTGCTCATTCTGTCAAATCCTCGCTGCTTGCACACAGATATATCTGTGCATGTCACAGAATCCCAGAATGGCTGAGGGAGGTCATCTGGTCCAAGCCCTCTGCACAGACAAGGTCACCCAGAGCCAGCTGAGCAGGACTGTTATCACATCCTGTGCTAATCCTGCCTTCTCCTCCACCTCAGCCTCCTAGTAAATCTGTGATGACCCTGGAGTCCTGCTGGTGGGTTGCTCAGCTTGGGGCTGCATAGCAGAGAAGCAATTATGGGAATCTGAAAATCCCTCCCTGCACATTCACGTTACCCCTGCCATGTCCTAGTGGTGTTCTCCCACCCTGCTCTACTCCTTGGGCCTCTCCTGACTGCCCAAAACACTTGTCTGTGCAGTAAATCAAAAATCGTTGACACACTGGGTTCACTCTATGTTGTTGGTCCTGCTTCAGTTTCAGCCTGGGCTCCAAAAATAGCTTTTAATGTTTTGCCCAAGCCTGGCTTCCATTTCAAGGCCAGCTACTGATTGCAGTGAGGAATGTAAGAGGGGGTGACATTGGAATTCACTGGTTCTGGCACCAGGAGCTTCCCTTTGCCAGCCCTGGGACTCTGCCTATCATCCTTCCTTGCCCTGCTCAGGCAGAGTAGTGAGAGGGAGGGGATGATTATTATATGATATGATGTAATATATGATATGATATGATATGATATGATATGATATGAAAGATGGAGAGGGACCTTTTACAAGAGACAGGACAAGGACAAGGGACAAGGTTACTGGTAGGATAAGGGGAAATGGCTTCAATCTGACAGAGTGGGTTTAGATTAGATATTGAGAAGAAATTCTTCCCTGGGAGGGTGGGAAGGCCTTGGCACAGGTTGCCCAGAGAAGCTGTGGCTGCCCCACCCCTGGAAGTGTTCAGCATCAGGTTGGACAGGGCTCTGAGCAAGCTGGGACAGTGGAAGGTGTCCCTGCCCATGGCATGAGAGTGGAACGAGATGATCTCTGAGGTCCATTCCAATCCAAACCATTTTATGATTCTATGATATTTATCTGGCTGTGCCCAAAATTGTCCTCTTTCTACTTGGGTGCAGCAGGGTGTCTCTTGGATATCTGGTTTCCAGTTGTGTGCTTGCCTTCAGCAACAATCCCCTTGCAGGTGACAGTTGAGGATTTTGAGGTTGTCTGCAGAGGTTTGTACCGTGCCCTGTGCATCCGGGAGAAGAACATGCAGCAGTCTGTGCAGAGGTTCCCCAAGACCCCGAGCCAGTACCTGCGTAACATCGAGGGCGAGGCCTGGAGAGCGAGTGACACTGGCCCAGGTACATCCAGGGTCCTGGAGGGGCTTCCTCTCTGGCTTCAGCATGGGGCAGGGATCAGGGAAGTGTTGTGGGAGTGCTCCGTGGGGGTTTCTAGTCCAGGACTCCTCTGTGGTGTCCCTGCCTGGAGTTGGGGAGCATGGAAGGTTTGGGGGTTGTTGGTTGGAAGCCTGTGCCTTACAGAATTCTCCTTTTGGTCCAGTGTTTACCCCACCAGTGAAGGATGGACAGGATCCCTTTGACAGTGGGAATCTCCCCGAGGATCTGGGATACCATGTCCAGATGAAGGATGGGGTAGTTTATGTCTATGCAGACAAGGCAGCAGCTGAGAGAAACGAGCCAAAGGATCTGCCCTACCCCAGCCTTGAGAACTTCGTGGATGACATGAACTTCCTCTTGGTCCTGATTGCACAGGGGCCTGTGTAAGTGTACGACCCAACAGGTCCTGCCTCAACAGGCAGAGGGAGGTCAGGGCAGCCCTCTCCCCTTCCTGGGAGGAGGGAGGAACATGCTGATGACATACCTGGCTGCCCCAAGGCCCTTGTCAGACCTTTTGATTTGGGTCTTAAGCAAGGCCAGCATTTAGGGACTGGAGACAGGACCTGCAGGTACATTCCCACCTGTCCAGCTTTCCTTTGAAGCTCTGTCATAGACCCAGGAGAAGCCCCTTAGGGGTCAGGTCTAGTCAGTTCCTCCACCTCGGGTGAAAGCTGCACCCCCATGCTGAGGAGCCCAGTCATTGTTCTGCCCCTTGCTTCCCCAGTAAGACCTACACTCACCGGCGCCTCAAGTTCCTCTTGTCCAAGTTCCAAGTGCACGAAATGCTAAATGAGATGGAGGAGCTTAAAGAGCTGAAGAACAACCCGCACCGGGACTTCTACAACTGCCGGAAGGTAAAGGGCAGAGCTTGTAGCCCTAGTGACCCTGAAGAGGAGCTGCCTTGGTGCCTTCCCCTCCCTGGGAACTGGATATTAGAGGCCAGCTCTCTGGCACATTGTTCCCACAAGTGGAAATGTGCTGACTGGGCTGCTCTTGGCCTAGGCCTGTTGTGCTCCCCACACAACGTGCTCACCTGAACGGTTTGTTGGCCACCCTGGGATGGTACCCGAGCTTCCCAACTTGAAGCTGGAGATCTGTCCCTCTGTTTTCCCAGGTGGACACTCACATCCATGCTGCAGCCTGCATGAACCAGAAGCATCTCCTGCGTTTCATCAAGAAATCCTACCGTGTGGATGCTGACCGTGTGGTCTACGACAGCAAGGGCAAACAGCTCACCCTGAAACAGCTTTTCCAGCAGCTCAATCTGCACCCTTATGACCTGACAGTAGATTCCCTGGATGTCCATGCTGTAAGTGGTAGGGCATTTAAGATCACTCTTGGGTCACTCCCACCTCCTCCTTCCCTTCCCTGTGTACCCACAAGATATCGTGTGCATTAATATTTGCAGCAGGGCCTCACAGCTCCCAATTTTCCCATTTTGAGTGGTTTGGATCATTCCCTGCTCACTGCCAAACTTGGACCCAGTGTGTGAGTACACTATTTGACCCTGATCCTCCCTGCTCCAGGGCCGACAGACATTCCAGCGCTTTGACAAGTTCAACGACAAGTACAACCCCGTGGGAGCCAGTGAGCTGAGGGACCTCTACCTGAAGACAGAGAACGCCATCAACGGCGAGTACTTTGCTACCATCATCAAGGTGAGGAGGGGAGAGGAGCAGGGAGAAGCTGTGGTGCTGCTGGAGGCCCTTGTGCCACAGCCTGCTCTGGTTTGCAGGAGGTTGGCTCTGACCTGGAGGATGCCAAGTACCAGCACACGGAGCCTCGGCTCTCGATCTACGGGCGATCAGAGAAGGAGTGGGACAAGCTGGCCAGGTGGTTCAACACCCACCGGGTCTATTCCCCCAACATGAAGTGGATGATCCAAGTACCCAGGATTTAGTACGTGCTCTGGGTCTGCGCTCATACCCGAGGGGGTTGTGGGGACAGTGGGGCTGTGTTGTCCCCCTGGTAGCAGCTAATCCCTGTCTCTGTCATCTGTCACAGTGATGTGTTCAGGTCTAAGAATTTCCTCCCTCACTTTGGGAAAATGCTGGAAAATATCTTTGTTCCTGTGTTTGAGGCAACGATCAATCCTCAAGCCCACAAAGAGCTGAGTGTCTTTCTTCGCCACGTGAGTGTCACTTGTTGGGTGCGTTGAGCACTCACAGATGTTTGTGCACAACAAAAGGGGCACTGGCCAACATGGGAAATGTCATCAGTGGGCTTGTGACCCTTCTGCCACATTCTGAGAAGGGGATGGGGATGTGTGGCCAGAAGTGCAAGGAGGGGGCAGATTCTCTGTGCTGGCTGCTGTGGGACTGGGAGAAATCTCCACCTCCTGGAGAAGGCGTGAGCTTTATTCCTAGTCCTGGACAGTTCTTGGGGGTTTGTGAGGGGAGAGGTCTGCAGCCTTGCCTGACTCTCCTCTTGAGGGGGACAGGGCTCCAGCTAGGCTCTGGTGAGCTGCAGTTGGGAGCCAGCTCACCTGGGCATGGTGAGCTGGGGAGTCTTGAGATGCACCTCTTTTGTTACCTTGCCAAGCAGATCACTGGCTTCGACAGTGTGGATGATGAATCTAAGCACAGTGGGCACATGTTTTCCACTAAAAGCCCAAAGCCAGAGCAGTGGACTTCTCAGAAGAACCCATCCTATACCTACTATATCTACTACATGTATGCCAACATCCTGGTGCTGAACAACCTGCGCAGGTGAGGCCTAGGATCTGCCACGGGCCCTGTGATGGGGGAGCAGAAGGGGCTGCCTCATGACTTGTCTCAGCCTTGACTGTTGACGTAGAATGGGGCCCTCCTTGCTCTGCCCCCAGTGTAGTTTGGAGCTTCATGTCCCAGAGCAATCCAGAAAACTCCCCGCTAGGAAGTGTGACGGACTGGGGTGAGAACTGAGGGACCCCAGAGATGCATGCACAGAGTAACGAGCTCCTAGGTCAAACTGGATTCTTGGGGACCCACTGGCAGGGGCAGAGCTGGGCCTGAAGTCAAGCCCAGTCACCTAACCCTGCTGCTTGCCCTCCTTCCCCGTGCTCAGGCAGCGTGGGATGAACACGTTCCTGTTCCGCCCGCACTGTGGGGAGGCCGGGGCCATCACACACCTGCTCGCAGCCTTCATGACAGCAGACAACATCTCCCATGGTCTCAACCTCAAGAAGGTAAGTGGAGCAGGCTGTCCTGGGCAGCCCAGGTTTGGCAGGGCAGGAGAGTGCGTTCACAGCTGCCTTCCTGTAGCTGGGGCAGTTCCTTGTGCCTCTGCTTTAGTGTTCAGCCTGGTTCAGGCAGATGTTACTTCTCTGGGTTTCTCCAGGGGTGTTTGGGGATGTGGCAGAGCAACTCATTAGACTTTGGGGGCTCAGCCTCACAGGCCTGTCGCAGGGTATGTTGTAGTCATTGCAGCCAGCTGAACTCTGTTATCAGAAAGATCTGAGCTTCTTGTCCACTCGTTGACCTTGAAGGATTGATCACTGGCTGGCCTGTCTCTTTCCTTGCACACACGAGCTCCCTGCACTGCATTCCCTGTTTCTGGCCTGGCCTGATCTGAGGAGTGACCCTGGAGAGGTGGAAGGTGCAGCAGCTTCACCCCTAACCAAGTCCCTGTGCTCCTCTTTGCAGAGCCCAGTGTTGCAGTATCTGTACTTCCTCGCCCAGATTCCCATTGCCATGTCCCCACTCAGCAACAACAGCCTCTTCCTGGAGTATGCCAAGAATCCACTGCCTGACTTCCACCAGAAAGGGCTCATGGTGTCCCTTTCTACAGATGACCCCATGCAGTTTCACTACACCAAGGTACAGTGTGAGCTGAGCACTGGGGCTGGGACTGTGGGGGCCCCATGTTTTTGGGAAGCCTGTGGCACCTGCAGAGGGTGCAACATATGCTGGGCTATCTGCCCCTCTGTCAGGATGGATATCAGGAAAAATGCCTTCACTGAAAGAGTGGTTAAGCATTGGAATGGGCTGCCCAGGGCAGCAGTGGAATCTCTATCCCTGCAAGTGCTACAAAAACAAGTAGATGTGGCACTTTGTGATATTTAGTCGGGCTGCTGGTTGAAGGTTGGACTTGGGAGTCTTTTCCAACCCTATTTTGTGGTTCTGTGAGCTCTGGACTGCCAGTGCTGTCAGTGCTGCTGGCCCCTCACCCAGCCTGTGCTGCAGGAGCCCCTCATGGAGGAATATGCCATCGCTGCCCAGGTGTTCAAGCTCAGCACGTGTGACATGTGTGAGATCGCCAGGAACAGTGTCCTGCAGTGTGGCCTGTCCCACCAGGTGGGTGCTGTCCTCAAAAACGGGGCTGGGGTGCAACAAGCCACTCCTGGCACATTTCAGAGCTGAGTGCTCGGTGGGATTCCACAAATCAAGGACACCAACTACTAAAACTCGTTACTAGTCATACATTTTAGCCAGCAAAGGAATTAGTGCTCTCATTAATTAGTACCTTATCTCCTATTGCTTCTCATGCTAATTAGTCCACACAGCCAGTCTTCTTTTGGGTTGGTGGGTTTCTCAGGTCTGTGATGAGTTGGTGATCACAATCTGCCCCTGCCAGAACTCTTGTTTTACCCAATTGGAGCTGATTTCAGCACAATTATTGAGCGGACTTCATGAGTTTCTTCCTTATCTCAGGAGATCTGCCAGGTGACCCTGTGGCCCATAAATCCTGCATTCTTGGTGCCCACTCTCAGTGGTACCTCCTTCTTCCCAAGCCTTGTTAAGCTCCCCCAGGTCTGGGATCATTAAAACATTTCCAGCCCCAAACCTTAACAAGGCAATTCCACCCACAATTCGCTCTTCTAACACTCGGAGCTTGTTGGCCGCCGTTTCACGGATTAAAACTTCTTTCTTTTCCATTCAGTTTGAAAAGTACAAAAAGACCAAACATCAAAGAACACCCTTTTTAAAGACAATTTTACATATTCCACATTTTGCTGTTCCATACACTCCAGTTCGAAACGCTGTGTGTCCTGGTGGGGTGGCCCAAGGACGGGCACCAGCTTCTCCCGCAGCGTTTCTGAGCTCGGTCCCGCTGTCTTTGCCTCCGGCAGGAGAAAGTGAAGTTCCTGGGGGAAAAGTACCGGGAAGAGGGGCCCGAAGGCAACGACATCCGGAAGACGAACGTGGCCCAGATCCGCGTGGCCTATCGCTACGAGACCTGGTGCTACGAGCTGCAGCTCATCGCCGAGGGGATGAAGAACGAATAGCGGGGCAGCGGGACGGCGGGGCCGGGGCCGCGGGCCGCGGGGTCGGGGCCGCGCAGTAAAACCCGGTCTGTGAAGCGGCTCCGAGCGCCCTGAGGGGACACGGGGAGGGCGGGGCCAAAGGCTGATTGACGGCCGGCTCAGCCAATGGGCGGCGGCTGCGTGAGCTCAGGGGTG
>VXBA01006016.1:707225-730168 GCA_013399895.1 Serilophus lunatus
GGGGGTTTGTCGCGTCCGTGGGTGCGGGGAGGCTGCGAGGGGATGCGGGGTGGGCAGAGCCGGGGGCTGCCCGGCGGTGCTGCAGCGGCCCGTCCTTCGGGGTGTCCGGCAGGGGAATGATGTCCTCGGCGCGTTTCCCTCGGGAGTTGGGTGGAAAGCAGAAGAGCAGCATCCCCTGGGAATGTGTCTGGGGGGATCCCGCCGCAGCGCCGGGTGCTGATGCCGCCCGTTCCCTTGGGCAGACTGTTCTCAGCCTCCGGTGCGGCGGTGACTCCCTGCCGGCAGCTCGGGAACGCCTGACCCGGGATGGTGTCCGCGGGTACCTTTGAACCTCCTGCTGCTGAGACTTTCCCAAAGGAAGGGGGGCTGCTTGTGGCCCCAGCACAGCCTGGGGTGGCCCTTTGTGGCCGTGGCTCTGCGGTGGTGGCAGAGCTGGAATCTCATCGCTGCCGGTGGCACCAAGAAATGGCTCCAGGATAACTCGGGTTTGGGTTTTTTTTTTTTATAACTCTGTGCCCACCAGCATTCCTGGGATGGGAGCCAGCCCGTGGTGTAGGGGCTGAGTCAGTATTGCTGCCCCGGACATCCAGATACTGTGAGTCAGGTTAAAACCCCACGCCTTTCAAAAATACTACCGTGTGTGTCCTCTGGTATAAAAGCCTTCAGGGCTTACACGTTCAAAGCCCTTACATGTTTAAAGGGTTCTGGTTTGGTTGGGGGTGCTTTTTTTTCCCTTTTTTTAACATGAGTAAAAACTGACTTTCAAGTGATTGAATTTCATCACTTTAGAAAAAGACTGAAAGCTGAAAGATCCTGATATTTTATCAGCACAAAAGTCTTGGGGCCCGTGGCAGAGGTCAGACTTAACATCCTTTTGCCATGTAATTAGGATTAGCATCACATTTTCTGTGTCCAGAGGCTGTGCTTTATGTGGACATGGATCTAATGAGGCAGAACCCCAAGGTGCAGCAGCATAGAACGAGTTAATACCTCGTGGGGAGAGTTGCTTTGTATCAAGATGGAAATGACTAAGCACACTGCATTCCTGAAGTGTTACTTATTTTGATATAAAATCTGCTTGTTTGGTACTGCCCATATCTTTCAGGCATCAGCATGGCAGGGTTGCTCTGAGGAGCTTCATGTTTGTTCTGGAGCTGAACAGAATGGGAGCAGCTGGGAGCTCTGGAAGGGGTTCCTGCAGTGCTGGCTGTGCCCTCATCCCTCCAGGACTGAGCTGACAGCTTCCCTACACTGCAGAAGACCAGAAACTCTCTTTGATTTGGCTACTGACACAGGAGGCTTGGTGACAAGGAGGTCTCTTGGGTGGGTTAGGACTGCACAGCTCTCATAAAAGGAAATTGCTTCAGAGCTGCAGGGCCTTGCTGTGTCAGTGATTTATGTGTTCCTGTGCTGGTTGTGGAGCAGGACAAGGTAAGGGGCTGGGTCAGTGTCTTTGTTCAGCTGCTGGTGTGGGCAGGAGGCTGTGGGCTTCCAGCAGCACCTTGTAGGTGGGTGGGCTTGACCTCAGCAGTGGACAGTATTTTATTCTGGAACAGCACTGGCAGCTTTCTCTCCTTGAGAATATGGTTTCAGGAAATAGAATTGTCTTGAGGCTTTGCATGGAAAATGTGTAGTGTGCTCTCTGGCTTTCAGGACTGGAAAAAGAGTCAGGGCTACCTGTCATGTGCTGTGAATGTGCCTCATTCTTCTGCTTTGGATAAAGATTTGGAAGCTGTCTTCAAACAGCTTGGATTGGACAGGCAGTCTTCTGGAAGAAATGTCTAGAAATGATATAATTTTCCACCAGACTGCTGCTTTCAATGAAATAATTCAGTAATCTTGACTACACTGACCTGCTGTAAGTCCTAATGCAGTAAGGGTGATAAATTTGGCTTCTCTGGAAATATTGGAAGTACGCTGGAGGAGCTTGGGAGGAAAGGTCAGGAGAGAGGCAGTCACAGGTCTGGTTATTTGTCTGTGTGTGATGTGTGTAGTGCCTGGTGTGAGTGCTGGCTGCCTGACCCAGGTGGTCTCTGCCAGTTCTGTGTCCCTGAGCTGTGTTTTAGCCTGTCCTGGACTGCACCTGGAGTTGCTTTGCTTGGATCACACCACCCCAGTGTGCTCTTTCTTCACCAAAGATCAGTCTCTGCCCTTGCCCAGGCTCATGTGAGATTAAGTACCTTGTTCTTGATAACAGTCACTGCCTTGCAAGCCTGGGCAGGGGAAGAGCTGCATTCCTCTCCTCCTCAGATGATTATTTTGGAAAAGACTACTTAAGGCTGGCAGAGCACTGGGCAGGGGAGAAGCTTGAGCTTACACTTTACAGTCTGTGTTTGAGATGAGCCAGAAGCCATGTGTCAGTTGTATCTGAGGTCAGTGTTGTGCCTTGGAAAGACCTTTGCTTTGCACTTGAGACTTTATGGCTTCTCTGATGAGTAAAGTCTATTGCTTCACTTTTCTCATTAATTGTCCTTCTCCAGCCCCTGTGTGGAGCTTCACTGGCTGGAGAAGTAACATCACATGATTTATGCTGAAGGAGAGGGAATAAACTCATTGTGGATCCTGTTCCTGCACATGTCCAAGGCCAGGTTGGACGGGGCTTGGAGCAACTTGGTGGAGTGGAAGGTGTCTCTGCCCATGGCAGGGGGTGGAAGCACAGACACGAGCAGTGGGAGAGGGCAGGAGCATTAGGCTGACTTGGGCCATGGCTTGATATGAGGAAGCAGAAATGTGTCTGTCTGGCTGAGGAAGCTGCAGCACAGGCAGTTTTTATTGCACCCTTACCAACGTGAGTCATGGGAAGAAGGACATGAGACAGGCTGGCAGAGCTGCCCTGCTTGGGCACAGTCCAGTTGGAAAGCTGTGCAGGGCTCCTCAGCCTGCTCTGTGCAGTGATTTGTCCTCATGGATGCTGGATATCCATGTAGGAAAAGTTTGTCCCCCAGAGGGTGGTTGGGCACTGAACAGGCTCCCCAGGGTTTGGTCACGGACCCGAGGCTGCCAGAGCTCCAGGAGGGTTGGGACAACACTCAGGGACGGGGTGGGATTTTTGGGTATCCTGTGCAGGGCCAGGAGCTGGACTTGGATGATCCTGATGGGTCCCTTCTGACTCAGCATATTCTGTGATTCTGTGGTTCTGTGCAGATGTTTTGCCAGGTTGCTCTCAGAGGGGCTGACAGCTGGAGTGTTTGGAGAGGAATTCTCTCAATATTCCCTTGGGAAGTGAGGGACCCATCAGTGCCATGTGTGGGTTGCTGTGGGCATGGGCTGCAGGTGCTCCAGGAGTGCTGGCCTGGCAGTGCTTAGTCCTGTGGATAAACCCATTGCTCCACGTGGCAGGGTCCTCCCTGTGCCAGCAATCCCGTGTTTGAAGACCTGGTGGGCAGCAAAGGCATCTGCTGTGAAGCTGGGCTGGCTGAGGAGGCTGTTCCACCCCTCTCCTCACCTGGCTGACCTGACAGAGCCCTTCCTGCTTTGCCAGCCCACGACTCAGGCCCTCAGGGGTGTCCTGGAGTGCTGATGCTGCAGAGCAGTGGCGGTGGCACAGGAAAGGAGAAAGCTGCTTTCCTGTCTGCTAATCAGGGCTGTGCAGACAGGGATTGAGGAAGGATGGCTCTGCTGTGGCTCAGGATGTTTTGGCAACAATGCCTATTTATAGGAGAGGGCAGGGGCCCCTCGCTGCCCTGTGGGAAGGGGTCTCACAGCAGCGTGGCTAAGGAAGCTTTGAGGACAGGCTGGAATGCTGGGGAGGGACAGGGGGCTGATGATGGAGGAAACATCCCCAGTTCAGTGGATTGTCCCGAGTTTACCCATTCTTTGCTGAGTGGGAGAGTTACTGGCAGCTGTCTGGGACAATGTGATGAGCAATGCTGGGAGCTGCTTCCTACAGGGAGCAGTGCTGCTTTGGGAGGGGGGAAAGTGTAGCAAAGAGTGCCCTGTGTGCCCAAACCACCCCTGAACTGCTTGGGGAGCCCTGGGATGTCCTTCAGCAATGAGCTTTCTCACTTATGCTGTTAAGTAGATCCACCAATGCCAGTGCTTTACGTTTCATTGCACCTCAAATGCCTCTGCCAAGGAGATCAGCAACTCGAGGGACAGCACAGGAGCTCTGGAATTTGAGGTGTGGTGCAACAGTGGGAAGGATTTGGGTCTGTGCTGTGGTGGGGGCTCTCCACACCCAGCCTGGTGAGTGGGGCATGAACCCTTGTCAGGCAGGTTTGAGCTCCTCTGTCTCCCAGCCTGGTGTGCTGCCCATCCTTGGCTCTGCCCTCTCTTACAAGCTCTGGTGAGTCAGTGCAGACCAAGTGTTGTAACAGCAGGACACGTACCCAGTGTGTGGCAGCGGGAGCTGGCTGGGTCTGTCAGCTGCAGCCTGAGTATGGGCCTGGTGTGACTGTGGCCCCTGATCCCACCTGGAGCAAGTCTGGATTGCTTTCTGCAGAGATCCTCTGGTTTTCTGCATGTGTGGAATGGGAACTGCTTGCTGCTTGTTCTGCCTTTTGCAGGGAGACTTCTTGGTGCCAAGGGAATGTTGCCAAATCCAGCATGGCCAGGCTTGGCAGCCTGGTCTGAGCCCAGCTCTGCTGAGCACTTGTCTCCTAATACAAATGGAAAACATTAAACAGACCTGGAAGGTTGGAACTTATGAAGTGGGATAATTGCCCAGAGAATGGGAGGAAAGGAGCTTGTTAGAGCCTATGGGCTGCTGTCTTCTGTCCAGGATGAGTTTTTAGCTGTGCTGGCATGTCTGGGAGTACTAGGGATGCCTTGTGAGCTACAGGTAGAACCAAAGGGCTCTGAGGCTGAGGATTCCACACATGAAATGTCTGTACTGAGGCCATACTGCAGGTACTGGGTCTGTACAGCCACCCCAGCTCTCCCTGGGGGTTTCACCTGCTTTTCTTGCTGGACTCTCTGGAGGATGGTTGCTGTATCCTCTGGATTACACATTGGGATAGTCTCAGACAGCACAGCTCCTGTTTGTGCAGGCTCTGCTTGAGTAGGAGAAGCCAGTATTCCTTTAGCATTTCTTCTCTGCTGATCTAAACACAGGGTGATTTTTTTCTTAAGCATGAGAACTCACCGGTTTCTTCTGCTTTTTAAAACTTTCCTGGCTGCAAGCCACAGCCTGGGCACCACTGCCCTCCCATCCCTCTGATGGCAAATTTAGGTCAGGTGTTGACAAACAGAACCTCAGACAGGTTTTTACTTGTGTTGTGCAGCAGGAGAGCACTTTTGGGAGGAGGATGCACTCCTCCAGAGTTGGGCTTTTCTCCAGCCATCACAGCTGTTCTCATCCTGTGGTTCCCTTTCTACAGAGATATGTCTTGTGTCCTGCCATGTCCCTGCTGAGTGGAGAGCTCACACTGCTGCAGGGGTTTGGCCCTGAGCTGCCCCAGGGGCTCTGAGCAGTGCAGAACATCCTCAGGAGCTGCACTGGGCTGTGCTGGTCCAAGCAGAGGGCCTGGCTCAGATCCACGCTGCCGTGTTCCTTTGCCATGAAATAATTTCCTTGAGTTTGGGCCCTTGGGACCCCTCAATGTGTTTTGTTCTTGTTGTGCTGTTTTGTTTGTTTTTTAAGCCGGTGAGGCCTCAACTTCCTCTCATTAACCCTCCCAAGTGTGTGCTGCACGAACAGGCTTTGTGGGGAGCGCATCCTGAACATGTGATTTGGGGTGGAATGTTCTTCAGCACTTTGCCAGGGAGCAGCTGGGAGTTCCAAAGTTCGTGGCTGATGGTTCTTGTCTCCTTCTCGCCCCCCAGGTCGTGCGAGGAGGCGGCGCTGACACCCAGGGGTGCTGTGGGACACTGCCGGGTACCGTGGGGTCCAGCTGGATGTGTGCAGGACACGGGAGGAGCTGGCAGAGGCTGGGGATGGGGTGCTGGTGAGCGCAGTGGCACCTGCCATGCACCCAACGGGGGCTGGGGACAGCAGCTTCTCCCGCTCGGCCGTGCAGACCCTGTCCCGCAGCCACTGCCGCAACATCAAGCAGAAGATCTCCCAGTGGGAGGGGAGGACACGGGGCTGCCCCAGCAAGGAGAAAGAGCAGCCAAAGGACTTTGGGGTGAAGTACAATCCCAGCTGCAATGCTGTACCCAACGTGAAGCCAGAATGCACAGAGAAAGGCAGGAAGGCCGGGTCCAAAGATCCAAAGAGCCTGGCTTTGGACTTCAGGGAAGATGCACGGAGCTGCTCGCGGACTGGTGGCTGTGGTGGCCCAGCTTCCCAAGCTAAGAGGAAAGGAGAGGGGCAGACAGGCTCCCTGGACCCAGGGGTGACACTGCCCCCAGGGAACTTCTATACCTCACAAGCTCTGTGGAGGAGAGCGGATCCCCTTCTGCCTGGCAAAGCCCCTCCTGGTCCCTCGGACCTTCAGAGGAAGCGAGGGAGCTCTGGCTCTACAGAAAGAGAACTGAAAATCAAAGGAGTGGACCCTCTCTGCAGGGCAGAGAGGAGCTTGAAAAACATTTACTCTGAGGTTGAGGGGCAAGAGGAGGAGCCAGCTCCTGTCCCACCACCCAAACCCCGTAGGACTTTCCGCTACCTGGCAGAAAAGGGGGCTGGTAATTGCAGAGGTGCCAGTGCTACTAGGGAAGCTCCCCTGCAAAAGCAGTGTGGAAGGGACCTGGTGTCATCCTCCAACAATCCTGAGAAGAGAATAGAGAGCAGGAGGATCAGAGGGAGAGCCCAGAGGTACATAATTCATCTCTCGTGTCTGAAACACGTTCCCTTAAATCAGTTTTTAGATGGGTTTAAGCAGCTTGGTTGCCATGATATCCTTGTGGAGGTGCTACTGCTGCTGCTGCCTCTGTTGATGGGGAGAGAGTATTCCTGGATGAAAGTATCCCCTTTCCAGCATTATGTGTGCACGGCTTTTGCTGCTGATAATCTTGCAAAGAAGGCAATAGACTCCAAACAGGTGTCAGCCCCACACCTAAGAACAGAGTGGAATGACTGTGCTGGTCTCAGGGAGAGGCCTGCCTGCTCCCTGCCTGCTCCCTGCCTGCTGCTTGCCCTGAGCTTGCCCTCAGCTGTAATCTGTGGATTACAGAGTAGCTTTCTCTTGGGGCACTGTGGCTGCTCAGTGTTTGGCTTTCCTGGGAGTGAAGGATTCTCTTGTTGCTTAAAGCTGAAGAGTGTTGGTACCCCTGCTGCAATAGGTTTGGCTGGTTTTCCCTCTTTCCTGTATGTAAAGGAGCTCTGAGGTAGCTTGGTGTTAGTTCTGCTTACAGAATTGGAGCACACAATTAGTGTGCATGTTACCATCAGGGATGTGGCTTGAGGTCCTGAAACCTTTCACTGTGGCAAACAATCCAGGTTGTATAATGATGGGCTAAACCCCTGCCAGCTCCTTTGTTACCTTTGTGCCATAATTTTGAAATGGTGGCCAAGTGTATGGAAATGCCATCTCACAAATGCATGAGCACCCTGGGCATGAGTAGGAAAGATCCAGTAGAAAGCAGTACCTTAATCCTGAGAGCTGCTGCAAGTCTACAAAACATGTTTTGGGTTCTCGCCTCTGACAGGGTGGGACTCACCTGGAGTGTTTGGCCATGGAGCCTCCAACTTCATTTATAACTTAAAAGTCTTCCAGAGTGAGTGAGTAGGACTCACTTGGTTTGCTGGTTTGGGCTAGGATGGAGTTCATTTTCTTCACAGCAGCTTGTGTGGTGCTGTGTTTTGGGTTTGTGATGAAAATACTGATAACAGTGTGTCTGTCACTGCTGCATGTGCTTACCCAGAGTTGGGAGGGGACACAGTGGGGACAGCTGACCCCAGGTGACCCAAGGGATGTTCCAGACTGTGTGATGTTGTACTCAGCAATAAAAATTATGGGAAGAAAGTAGAAAGGGGGGACATTTGGAGTGATGGCATTTGTCTTCCCAAGTCACTATTGCATGTGATGGAGCCCTACTGCCCTGGAGATACTGAACACCTGCCTGCTGAGGGGAAGTAAGGAGTGAATCCCATGTTTTGCTTTGCTTGCTTGTGCAGCTTTTGCTTTACTTTTTAAACTGTCTTTATTACAACCCCTGCACGTGTTTTCTCACTTTTACCCTCTGATTCTCTCCCCCATCCCACGGGGTGGGAGTGAGCAGCTGCATGGGGCTGAGGGGTTAAACCTCAACACTTGGCAATCAGAGCCCAGAGTGGGGCATCCATGTGCTGGATGGCCCCAAGGAGGACCATACTGTGTGTGGACTGGAGACAGCAACTCACTGGTACAGGCAGGTGCCTTTAGGAGAAGTTACACTGGTTTTCCTCTAGGAAATCTTTTGAGTTTGAGGACATCCAGGGCTTCCGCAACCGGAGGGCAGCCACCAGCTCCCACAGACTGCAGGAAGAGACAAATGGCACTCCAGGATCCAGGCTTGTCTACACACAGTCAGAAGACAACATCTACGAGGACATTATCTGTATGTGCCTCTGCTTCTGGGGGATGCCCTCACTTTGTTTAAGGGTTGCAGTTTTGCTGGGGTGGGAGGAATGAAGATGAGGATGCACTGAGGCCCCTTCCAGCTCTGTGGCTTTTAGGGTCTTCCCAATCTGGGGTTCCCTGTTGGTGTTAATAACTGTCTGCACATGAACAGCCTGATTACAGATGTTGTGGAAGGTCACTGGGCTTGGCCTGTGCTAAACCAATTTATTAGCTCTTCAAATGCTTTGCTGGAGTGCAGCACAGAGATCAGTGTGAACATTGCCAAATTAGCTGCTTTGCAATAGAGCTGCTTTCTCTGCAGGGGTAGAAGTGTTTTGTTCTGCTGAGACCACCTTCAGTCTGCCAAGTTGATGGCAGTGGGTTAGAAGGCTCATTGAGTGGTGGGAATCCATCTTAAAACAGGTCTCTCAGACCCTGTTAAAGTATGCAGACAACTGCACACTCTTCCCCCTTATACTCCTTGCTAGAATACAGGGCTTCATCTCCTTTCATAAATTCCCCCATCCCATGCTTTTTCCAGGTCCTGCAAAAGAGAATCCTTATGAAGATATTGGAGCACTGCCCTTACCCCTGTGGAAGGTGCCATCTGTCTGGAAGCTGCCACCACCCCGGGGCATCAGCAGGGCTCCCAAGGTAGAGTGGAGAGATTAAATGGCCAGGTGTTAGAGTTATCCTCACAGGGCCCTGCTTTCTGCTCACCCTCAGCCCCACGTTCCCCACTGCAAGCCATTGGTTTTCCCTTACTTTTGTTTGTTATTAATGTAAATTATATGTAATATAAACAGTGAACATCTGTGGCAGGGGCAGTTGGTGAAGCTGCTAAGAGCAAAAGAATAGCAAGAAGAGAGTGTTAATGAGATGCTTGAGTGGGTGAGGTGGGATGGAGAGCTTGGTAGAGCAGATTTACCATTTGTAATCTGACCCATTTGACTCTGACCTTGGACCAAAACCTTGATCTCATGTTTAACCATCTCTTCTCATTCTGTTTTCCAGCCTCCCCCAAAACCTCCCTTCCTCAGCCGCAAGACTCTTGAGATAAAGCCCTTCCAGACAAGTTTCCAAGGGAAAATGGTGAAGGACACCTCCCTGCCTGTCACACTGTCAGAGTGGAAGCTGTTCCGAGCAGTGGAGGCTGTGAGCAGGAGAAAGAACTTGCCCTGGGTGAGATGTGAGCCTGAAACATCACTTTTGGCATGGCACTTCAAACTCTTGCTGCTTTGTAAGAGCTTTGAGTGGTCAGAGCTGTGTGTCTGGCAGGTGGATGCTGGTTGGCACTGCTGTGTGTGTGGACACACAGCCTGCTCAAACCATTCCCTCTCCAAGTAGCAGGGCAGGTGTTTGGGGACCAGAGTGCCAGTTCTAGCTGGAAATCAGGTCTATGTGTGAATACATCCTCTTCCTCCTGCTTTGTCATGTAAGCCTTGTTCCCAATATTTCCATGGAGGGTAATGATGCTGGTTTTGTGCTCTTTGTGAGCTGAAGGGGCACTCTGCACCATGGTGTGCATGTGTCCTCTGCCTCCAGTGACTCCTCAGACTGATCTTTATGTTCTCACTGCAGGCCCTGAGTTATTGGATGGCTGTGGGCAGCTGGCTGGGCCATTGGTTACCTGGCAGGGTGGCTTGGAGTCTTGGCGTCAGGAAAAGCTGTTTCATAGTCTGAAGGTGAAGAGCAGCTCTCAGGGATAAATGCATTTCACAAAGCCTTCACACAGTTGTCCCCTCTGGCCTCTCTCTCCTGCCTGGCTGCAAGGGCAACTATGCTGCTGAGGCCAGAGGATTGAGAAAGGCTTTTAATCCACCCTCACACAGAGGACTGTTGTAATTCTCATTTGATGCCTTGGGAATCTTTCTAGATCCCTCTGTTGGTTACCAGCTCCATCCCTCAGTGATGAAATGCAGGATGTGCTATAGAAGGAAAACTGCATCTGCCACCACTGTGGTGGCACTTTGTGCATGGGACTCAAATCCCAGTTGTGGTAGTGGCAAGGACTTAATTTTGCCATGGTAAAATCATCTCACTTCTGCAGGTCTTTATTTCTTGTGAAAATCACGAGTATTTGCTCAGATTGCACAAGACTGTGAAGTAGAGTTGAGCAGCTGCAAAAGGCTTTTCAAATCTTTAAAGTCCTTTAGAGTATCAAGTAACGTCTATCTGTGTTTTTAAACAAACTGTAGGTCTGGAAAATCAGGAAGGAGATGGCAAGATTATTAAAATGCTGTGATGGAGAGGATCTTTCATTTGGAGAGAGAAAATAAAACATTCTCCAAAAGCAGCCCTATTCCAAAAATCTGGTAACAATTTACATGCAGGAAGAACACTTGACTCTCTGTGCTCATGAGAAATTGAGCCAAGATTGCTTGAGAGATTGAGAAAAGGACTGGAGACTAAAAAGAAAAAACTTAGTTTGTGCTTAAGAAACCAACACATGGCTGCCTTAAACACACCCAGGGTCTTGTACTGGTGACTCAGCTGCACAAAAACCAGAAGAGAAGTACAGATTCTCTAGGTAAGGCTGGATGAAAGGGGAAAGAAGGCAGATTTGGTAGGAGCAGCACTGCTTTCTGCTGTGGGCTGTTTGTTCCTTGCAGCCTCCCCGTGCTAGGAGGACTGGCTGGGGCAGAAAATGGTGAGAAACAGATGAGAAAAGAAGAGCCTAAGCCTAGTTTGCTGAGCTGGGGATAAAGTCTTGAGCTGAAAAACAGGTTCTCTTGAATATCTTCTTTTTATGCAGTATTTGTGGTGACAAATGGCTGGGCCCCACCCTCCTACACTCAGTTTAATGAATTCTTGAACAAGAATGAACTTGACCTGCTCCCTGCATTTAATGTAAACCCATCTGCAGATGAAGCCAACGCTGCCTTTGATGTGTGGAGTCAGGGAGCCCCTGTGGCACTGCATTCCTGGCAGAGGGGAAGGGCCACAGCAGCCTGTGACAGGATCACAATGAGGGTCAGGATTTTTGGTTAAGGCTGTTGAGACCAGGGAAGGAAAGATAGCAGAGTCAGCTCAGGAGTATCTAAATGCTGACCCTTCTTTCATGTCTGCAGCTTAGTCTGCTTTGGGCTGTGCTTTTTTCCAACATTTTTCTTCCAGTAGACCAGGTCTGTGGTGTCCCTGCAGCACAGACCCACTATTCTGTCCCACTGTCTGGCTTCACCTATGCAAAAATCACAGAATCTCAGAATGGTTTGAGTGGAAATGGTCCAAAAGCTCATCTCATTCCACCCCCTGCCATGAGCAGGGACTTTCCACCAAACCAGGCTGCTCCAAGTACATTATCCTTTCATTTCAGCACACTACCCTGAAACAAGGACTATGCTTGGAGCAGCCTTGTTCTGTGCCTCACTTGTGCTTTGGGAAACTTACTCAAGCTGTCTGACATCCAACTACAGCAGCAAACTTAAACCCCAACCCATCCTAAAGCCAACCCCCAAGCTGCAGTGAGAGAGTCCTGCTCTTTCTGGGCTTGGGAAAAATTGGAATGCTGGAAAGTTCAGAGTCCTTTGTGGTGGAGGATTTGCAAGGGTGTTGCAGTTGGCTTCTGAAATAAAATGGAGATCTGATCCCAGGCAGTTTGTCACTTCTGCCTGTTCAGTAAGGCAAGTGTGACAATGAGTGTTGTACAGTTTGGTGTCAGCTTTGAGTTGTGATAGCAGTAAACCCTCTCTTGCAGCAGAAATCTGTGCTCATTCATTATCCAGTGAGCTGGGCTACAAGTGCTCCAGCCCCTGAGCCAGGGCTCCTGGCAGGATTTGGGCAGCTTTTCCCAAGTGTTGTGGTTGTGGGTGATGGCAGTTGGGCTGCCATCCTGTTGGCACCCAGACCTTTTTATGGACCCCCACATTAACTTCTGTTTCTGTTTTGGATTTCAGCTGGTGCTAAAGATACAAGAGATCTTTGATTCCAAGCGTGGAAAGAAGAAGGTGAAGCTACTCAGTCCTGCTGGGAGAGAAGCACTTCCAGTGAAAGGTACTGGGGTCTCCAGCACCATTCCCTGTGCTAATAACCTCTTGAGTGGCCCAATTCCTGTCCCCCCTGGCCTGGCACCACCACCTCACGCTGGGCTGGCACAGCAGTGCTAAACCCCATGTCTTGTGGCTGGAATTGAGCTTTCAGCATCACAAGGTTTGGGAACACTTGCCTAACTCAAATTTAACACTGTCACAAGTGGAGGATTCTGAGCCTGAGGAGCTGGGCTACTGGTTAAAAGTGCTTTTTTCAAAAAGAGCAGAATAAAGCCAAAATTTCCTCAGAAAACCTCTTGGCATGAGAACTACCTCTGACTACTCCACTCACTTCTCGTGTGCCTCTAAAATGACATTCTTGTGTTGCTCTGATTTTGTAGCCGTAGTATGGTCTTTATTTTGAGTATATTCTGTTCAGCAACTCTGCAAAGTTTTACAGCAGCATGAAATAACTACCTGGTTTCTGTTCTATGCCCATGTTCAGCTGACCCACAGGTCATTTACTGACAAAAGCGACTTGATACCAGCTCTGCTTTTTGAAATGTACTGTTGTAACACATTTGCCAGCACCAGCTGCCCATTGCTGATGCTTTGGGCAGGATTGGTGGGCAGCCCTGAGGGATGTTGATCTGATGAGTCTTGAGCTCTCCCACTTTCCCAACTTTGGGTGTTGCCCATCTTCCTTTTGCATGGCTAATAAGTGAAAACTGTGTTTGTTTCAGGTGAAACCAGTGGGAATGAAAGCGATACGGAAAATCAGCCAAAAAGTGAGTGAATCACAGGGGCTGGTCCTGTCCCACAGCACTGCACCCTTGGCTAAGGCTCTGATGGGATGAGCACACTGACTAGTGGTGACTTCTGTTGAGACAGGGAAAGGGAACCTCTAAGAGGCCACATGGCCAAGGCTGGGAGCTGTTTCTGTGACTTCTCATGAGCCATCTTGTGAGAGATTGTTCCTAATCACCTTTGCTGCCATTACTTGAGGTTATTTCCCCTCTAATTTCTTCCCTTGGTCCTTTTTGATATGATGCTGTGAAATGTCCTTTTCTCTGGGGAGAAATCTCGTGCGTATTTGTCTGGTTCCACTGTCCTGGGTTTGATCATAAACTCAAACTACAGACTTGAAACACTTCCTTGGTTTTAGCTGGTGTGGGGAGGCCCTGGCACAGGTTGCCCAGGGAAGCTGTGGCTGCCCCATCCCTGGAAGTGTCCAAGGCCAGGTTGGACAGGGCTTGGAGCAACTTGGTCTAGTGGAAGATGTCCCTGCCCATGGCAGGGAATGGAATGAGATGAGCTTTGAGGTCCTTTCCAACCCAAACCGTCTGGGATTCTATGAATTGTTACTTGGAAAACACACAAAAGGCCTTTACTTGGAACAAATATGAAGTTCCACTTTTTTGTGTTAAGAAGGGCAATGGAGAGTAAAGAATCTGCGCAGAAATCCAGTGACTGAGTCACTGCCTGGTTTAGGAGTTGTTTGAAAGTGTCTAGAATGTGTCACAGTGCCTGGGCTACAGGAATTTCTGACGTCAGAGTGCTGTGCCTGTGCATGTGAGTCTGTATTGCCTGTCAGGACATCCCAGCCTGGAGTTTTCTTGGCCTGGAAACTGTGTCTGCCTCCCCTGAATGCCAGTGCTGCTTTAGAGTCCCTGCCTGGCAGTTACTGACCTGGTGGAGCTGGGTTCTCCTCACCTTTACCATGGCATGTCACTCCAAGGTGCATGGGAAGAACATCAGGGCAGCAGAGGAATGCTGGATATTGGCCAGGAGGAATTTGCAGAGCTGCTGCAAAGCAAGTGCTCCCTGTCTGAGTCATGGAATCATGGAATTGTGAGGTTGGAAAAGACCTTTAAGATCATCAGGTCCAACCATCAACCCAGGACACAGAACCATGTCCTCAAGTGCCACATCCACCCATCTTTTGAACTCTTCCAGGGATGGTGACTCCAGCTGAGCAGCCTGTTCCAGTGCTTTACAACCCTTTCTGTGATGAAATATTTCCACTCATCCTGTCACTTGTCACCTGGGAGAAGGGCAGCTCTGTGCTGAAGGAGCTGACTCAGGTGCCCTATATTCCAGTGGAGAGCAGGAGGGATGTCAGGAGAATTCACCCATGTCTTTCCTCCCTCTAAAGGCAGTGATGAATCCTCTTCTGTGACCAGCAGGTGTGTGGCAGTGACAGCCACGGGCTGGTTTGGGATTTATTCCTCTCTCCAGGTCGCCACAGGTGCCTAAGGCAGGTGCAGGCAGCCTCCAAGAGGAACCCACACTACCAGACCTTGGAGAGGGACCTCATTGAGCTCCAGGAGCAGCGGCTGTTTGAGCTGTTCGTGGTGGTGTCCCTGCACAAGAAGGCATCTGAGGTGACCTACACACCACAGATCATCCAGCAGTTTCCCACCAAGGTAGGAGCTGCATGGAAACCAGCAGGACCCACAGTGTCCCACGTCCCACTGCTTTGTGTGAAAATAACTCCAGTGGCTTAAATGTGTAAATGCTTTGGATTTACAAAACAAATTCAGCCAGAAAGAGTTCACAGTGTCAATTTAATGAGTAAAACTGAACATACATAAACAATATCTGCTAAAAGTGTAAACTTTAAGGTGTTGGGAGGGAGAAAGGAATGTAGCAGATTTAGCTGCAGCCTCTCAGTCTGTCCATTGCCTTTGGGAAGGGCACTGCAGGGTTCCTCTCCTGCTGCCCCAGCAGGCAACCCAGCTCTGCTTTGTGGCTCTTTACTGGCTTTCATGAATGCACTGACATAACAGATTATTTTCTCAGTATTTGTTTATTCTCTGCTCAAACTAAAGTGTTTTGATGAGTGACATGATAAGACAAGTCTGTCGTACTGGGATTTTGCAGGAAAGATTGCCAAGTAATTATGGAGGTGTTCTGATTACACATTTGCCTCCCTTCTAATATTAGCCTTGCTTCCAAGTAATCTGCTGTCACCCTCTTCTTTGGGCTGTGTGCCCAAGGACATCAAAGCTTTTTTACAACTGTTACTCTGTGAAAATGCTGTTCTGTTTTCCTAACGCTCCTTCGTGCTGCCACAGCTTAGGACAGCTTGGATGAGTGTCTAAAATCAGCTTTAGGCAATAAACTTTCCACTTCTCAGGGGCATTTCCTGCTTAGATGTCATCTCTCTTATTTGAACACCTTCCTTTTGCCCTTTCTGGGCAGTTTTGAGCATGAGAAGTTGTCCTGTAGTCTCTGAGGGGCTTGATTTGAACCCACACGTGGTAGCAGGAATGTGATTCAGAGACACTCCTTTCACAGTTGAGTTATGAGTGACCTGCACGTCACAGGCTGAACACATTCCTGTTCCTATTAGTGTTTTAAAATCTCCCAGGGACAGAACCAAGCCAGGCTGACCCAGCCATCACCTGGGGGGCAGTTCTACCTTCATTCCCCAGTAAGTGCTTGTAAATCCTTACTCCCTTCTTACCAAGACCATCTGGGTCATTTTGCAAAGGTCCAATCCACAGGAAAGATGCAAGAGAGAACTGGGAATCTATTATAATGAGAATATATTCTGTACCTGTGCATTAGTTATGTGATGGATCAACATTTGGAAGTGTCAGGAAGATGCTTTCTCTATTGTTTTAAATGCTGCAGCTGTGCACCAACTTCAGTGACTTCAACTGCATGTGTTACCCCTCCAGCCTGATCATCCCTTCAAACAGTCAAAGGATACTGAAGAGAGGCTAAAGGTCATTCCCAAATTCTGCTTTCCAGATCCCAAAGACTGGTTTCCTGCATCAGATCTTAAAAGGTAAAACTTGGTTTTGAATACTTGTGCCTGAAACAGGCACTGCTGAAAGCTTTGGTGTGTGCCAGAGGGACTGCAGCCAGAGTGAGGGAAAATGGGAAAGGCTGAATCCCTAAACCCTGTGTAGGGGAAAATGAGACGTGGGGGTGGGCTCGGAGTGCTCTTTCTGCCCATCCACTGTCTTTCCTATAAGGAAGTTTGTGACAACTGTCCAAAGCCAGCTGCTGGGACTGGAAGTGCTTCTGCTGCTCCTTGACTGAGTGAAGAAGTAGCTGGAAAGGAGGAGAGATGGGGCAGCTCAGTGAGAAGCCATGAACTGCAGGTTTTTACTTTGAACAGAGCCCAGAGTCCTTGCTATCCACAGGCAGGGGTCTCCATCATGACTAGAAGGAGAAGGGCTTTATTTTATGTGCTTTGTCAATGTCTTCTCTGAGCTGTGTGTTGAGTTTAACCCTGGCTTTCCTTCTGTTCCCCAGTGAAACGTTCTCCTTTGTGTTGACGGGAGAGGACGGCAGCCGCTGGTTTGGGTACTGCAAGAAGCTCCTGGTAAGGGTCTGTGTGTGGGCTGGAGTGCACAGAGGGCATGGTACAGGCACCATCAGGAGCAGGTTGTGAATCAGGGGTCGTGCTTTCCTATGTGGATTATACAGCCTGTGCTGCTGTGGAGGTCACCAACCCCTTGAGTGCAGAGAGAAGGGTTGTGATGGTGCCCAGAAACAGTGAAATGGTGAAATGAACCCCCCCAGCTCCTGGAACTGGGCATTCCTCGTGAATCTTTTAAGTCATAAGTATAGGGGGAGCTGCAGCAGAAGGAATCCTGTGAATCAGCTGCAGTGCAGGTGCTGGGTGGTTTATGGCATCCCTGTTCTCAGCAGAACTGTTGCTGTTGCCTTTCAGCCAGAAGGGAAAGGGAAGCGCCTGCCCGAGGTTTACTGCATCGTGAGCCGCCTGGGCTGCTTCAACCTCTTCTCCAAGGTGAGCTGAGACCTGACCTGACAGCCTGCAAGCTCCAGAAAGTAACTGGTTGCTTCTGTCAGGCCCAGAATTGTTTAGTGACTGCAGCTCATCCCGGGAGGGTGGTGCCTCCTTCTTGCCTTTGCTTTGAGGGGGGCAAATAAAATTATACTAGTGCAGAGACTTGTCAGCCAATACACAGATCCTTCACCAGTTATTGTCAGGAAGGGGCTTCTGATACCTGGTATTGCTGAGGGTGCCTCTTCATCCTCTTCTTTTATGACTTGGAAATGGAAAATCTGTTTAGGAGGTGGGTGGATCTTACCTTGTTTCCTGTGGCTCCATGAAGAGGGGAAATAAAGAGCGGAGACTGAGGGAAGCTGCTGCAGGTAAAGGCCAGAAGAATACAGGGACAAACTTTGGTGAAAGCTGGTTCAGGTTGTTGGAGCACAGGGTTTCTAGAACAGTGTTCCAGGAAGGTTTCCTGAGGAGGAGGATGGTGTGTTGCTCCTCTTACTCTTCTAAATAATGAGAATTTAATTACTACATACAAGACATTTCCTTTCAGTAGTGGGAGACTGGAGAATTGAGAGTTGTGCTCGCAGGAAGCTGTTCCTGTTTGATTGTTCAGACATTTGAGAGGGGCTTTCAGAGGGGTCCCAAGCAAGGGGCTGAAGGCCTCACCATTTTTCTTGCAGATTTTGGATGAAGTGGAGAAGAGGAGAGAGATGTCCCCTGCCCTCGTGCACCCGTTCATGCGCAGTGTGATGGAGGCACCTTTCCCTGCTCCAGGACGCACCATCACTGTGAGGAGTTTCCTGCCAGGAGCAGGAGATGAGGTAACTGAAATCGAGGTGGGCTGTGTTACTGGGGTCTCTGGGGCACAGAGGCTCTTTGCAAACTGCCCTGCAGAGTGGTGCTGCCTGTAAATAATTAGTCTGAAGAAAATGTCCTGAAGTTGGAAGGGAGGTTGTTATAGAAACCAGCTTTCTTTAGAATCATTTACTGTGGAAGTGATTCCCTGCTTTTTAAGGAAGAGCAGCTGGGGAGTACTCATGCTGCATCAACTGCCCAAACCATGGAGTTCTACTTTGAATCATGGAATCAGAGCTGGAAGGGACCCATGAGGATCATCGAGTCCAACCCCTGGCCCTGCACAGGACACCCCAACAATCCCACCCTGTCCCTGAGAGCTTTGTCCAAACACTCTTTGAGCTCTAGCAGCCCTGGAGCTGTGACCACTGGCCCGAGGAGCCTGTACAGTGCCCAACCACCCTCTGGAGGAAGAAGCCTTTCCTGGCATCCAACTTAAACCTCCCCTGACAGAGCTCCAGCCATTCCTGTCACTGGTCACACAGAGCAGAGATTAGAGCTGCCCCTCGTAAAGAAGCTGCAGACCCCGATGGTATCTGACCTCAGGCTCCTCTTCTCCAGGCTGAGGGGCCACCAGCTCTGTCCTCCCCCAGCTTTCAGTCTCTCTCACCCCTCAGGTGATGGAGCTCTGCCGCCCCTTGGACTCTCGGCTCGAACACGTGGACTTCGAGTGCCTCCTTCAGTGTCTCAGTGTCTCCCACACAATTCGGGTCTTTGCCTCTCTCCTGCTGGAAAGGAGGGTCATCTTTGTGGCTGACAACTTAAGGTAATAAATGAGTCTGAGTGAGTAGTTCTTACTGAGGGATATTATTATTGGATGCTGTCATTTCTTCTGCATTTTAGCCTGTTCCATGAGCAAGCTTGTCTAACTTCGTAATGAGTTACATTTAAAAGCTTTTTGCACACTTGCCACATGTGCATGCCTGGACTTTGGAGTATGCTGGTTTACACGAGATGAAATATGTTTACTTTGCCTCTTTAGTCTGGGTTGATGCTGTTTATAGCTCCCCAAGACTGACTTTGTAAGCGAGTGCATGGGGCTTCTGCTGCTGCACACAGTCTGTACATGGATGACACTTTCCCTGAGCAGTTCTAGCATGTCTGTAGCTGAGACCTGAAGGAGACATTGACAATCCACCCTGTGCCTCTCTCACCTTTCCAGCACTCTGTCTAAGTGTGGCCACGCTGCAGTTGCAACTCTTTACCCCTTCACCTGGCAGCACACCTACATCCCAGTCCTGCCAGCTTCTATGATTGATATCGTGTGCTCTCCGACCCCGTTCCTAATTGGCATTCTCTCCTGCTCCTTACCACAGCTCCAGGACCTGCCCATAGAAGAGGTGAGAAGGGGGTGAGGGACAATGTCAGAGGGATGAGGTTGACCTCTCTGGAATAATCTCTGGATTCTCTCTTAATATAAACTCTCAAAATTTTCTGTGGCATTTGGCAAACTTGCCAGACACAGGTCAGGGTGTTCCAGTGTTAGCAAAGATAAATATAATATTCATTGTTCTGCAGTTGTGCAGAACTTGTGTTTTGTGTGTGACATCCCCAGCCACTGGGTACATTTAAAAAACAAATTTTAAAAAGTGGGATTTTTGGATACAGCAACATACTCTGCTTATGAGTCAGTGTGTTTTCTACATCTTTCCTCAGGTTCTCATTGTTGACCTTTGTGCTGACAAGTTCTTGCAAGAGGTGAGTGCAATAACAGGACAAATCACTCATGCCAGGAAAAGGCATCAATGAAAGAAAAGAAAAACAAGGAATCAGGAAAATCTGGTGTTCATATCTAGACTCCAGTGGCTGAAGAAATACCTTGTAATCCCTTTGGACCAGCAGAGAAAGGAACAGGCTTGCAAATCTTTGTTGCAAGATTGAGGTTGCATGAGGTGGAGAGCTCTGCAAAGCCAAAGATGCTGCTTGTCTGAGCTGAATTTGAAAGCTATTGCTTGGTTAATTATGTGAAGGTGACCACTAAGACTGTGTGCTGCCTTCTGGCTGCCTCTCCCTGTGCTTGTTTTGTAAAATGCTTTCTCCTCTCTCAGCCGGCTGGGACATGCTTGTTGGTTTGGGATGTGGTTGTTCCCAGGAGTGATAGTCTAGGGAGCAAATTATCCCAGTTCACTTGTGGTTCTCTGCTGAACTTCACCTTCTGCATCACCAGACAAGGAGCTATAAACATACTGGGGTATTTATTACTAGTTCAGGAGGATATTTGCTTCTCCTTTCCTTTGCCTCACTGTTCTGTTTTGCATTGCAGCCTGCAACTGGAGAAAGGTATTCAAGGATTGGGGTTTTTTTAACCATAACCTCGAGACTTGTCATACTTTGTCAACAGACTTTTATTGTTCTGGTGTGTTTTACAGGTGTAATAAGGCTGTGTCTGTGTCATGGCTACAGCACCTGTGTTCTGTGTTGGCCAGTTGTGTGTGTGACTGTAATAGAATGTATTTGGACGGTATAGAGCAAATGTTTTTAAGTTCTGTGGCTACAAGACAAGCATATTATCTCCACCAATATCCACCACATCCCAGAGTTACTCCCCTCTAACTGCTTTAGGCATGTTAAGGATTTTTCTAATCTATTCCCTGTTCTGCTGCTGATGGATCTAACACAGAAATCCTTCTCTGGCCATTTTTGGCTGTAGGTATCAGATGAAGATGAGATCCTTCCTCATAAACTCCAGGCTGCACTTGTACAAGTCTTGGAAGAAAGAAGTGAAATCCTGTCACATGGGCATAGTGACACACAAGGTAATTCTCTGGAAAAGTTTCTGTGGATAAGTGTTTTCCCATGAACAGGTCTCTACAGCTGCCATGGAGTTGATATAAAAAATGAGGAAATGGAAATAAACATTGAGAAGTGATATTTTGCCTATTTTCCTGTGATCTTACTGAGAACATCTTTGTGAACATGTGAGAAGTTTGGTGTCCTGAGACTTGTTCCTCTTTTGACAACAGTTTCTGTGCTTTGAGTTTTATTTGATTTTGCTTAAGTGGCGGAGACAATGTTTTTCCTAAACAGGGAATGTAGCAAGTTTCTCTACTTTAGAAGGTACTCTCTGACAGATCATTTTCAGAGCTGAACTGATTTATACATAATCCATCAGATAAGGAAGCGTGAGAGATTTAAAAAGCATTGAAGGGCTTCAGAGAATGACATTGTCAAATTATGTAATTCCATACACGTGAGAAGTAACAAAGTTAGTTTTCCAGTGGGTTTGTGTTGTGTAGTTTGCCTAAAATTAACCATTTATGAGCTGACAGCTTTTTAGACAGTAGATGTTTGACAGGGAAAATGAAATTATGGAAGTCTTGATCACTGGAAAAGCTTGAGAAGTTCTGTCCCAGCTGCTGCACAAAGTTGAGATGGGAAATTGAATATTTCAGCTGTGACTTCTTTGTGGTCACTGAAACATCTGCTTCCCCTTTGGAAGAGGAATGGCCAAAGTGATGGGAATTCTCCCCGTGTCCTCACAGGTGACATGACTCTGAACTCCCTGGTCTCCGAGGCTTTCGTGCAGTTCTTTGTGGAGATTTTTGGGCACTATTCCCTGCACATGAATGTCACAGAGAAGGGGGAGAGGGTTTTCCAGAGGGAGACGTTCCGTAAATCCCACGTGTCGCGCAACGTGCGCCACTTCCTGCAGTTCTTCATGGAAACACAGATGTTTGCAGGGTTCATCCAGGACCGGGAGCTGAGCAAGAACGTGGTCAAAGGTAGGTTTGATCTTTCTTGTTTCACAAACTCCCTTTCGAGGTACAATGTCGTGTGACTCAGACTCTGCAGAAGCCTTTTGTCCTGGCGAGTTATCCCCTTGGAATTTCGACACATGGAATAGCCCCAGTTCTTCTAATTATTCAACAAAATCCATCTCGTAAAGCAAAGAGTTCCTGCGTCTCCCTCTTCCTTGGGTTGGATCCTGCAGGTTAAATACACTTCATGCAGGATTTCCTTTCATAACCATAAGATGCCACATGCTAGAAGATGGAGTAGCTCGTCTAGGTGAGTGATTTTAATTTTTTTAATTTCTTTTTCCTGTGTAGGCCTTTTTGAGGTCCGTGCCTTGGAGTATTTGGAGAGTGTTCCAGAGACAGAGCGAACCGGAATGAACAAAATCCTTCGCAGTCTTGGTAACGAGACATCCTTGATTTTTGAAATTTTTAAAAAATTTTTAAATTATTTTTAGCTGTTTAATAGTTAATTTGATGCAAAGGAGAGCAGGGCCCCTTCTTTGCCTTGTGCACTTGTGTTCTTTTGTTTGCATTTAGCCCTTCAAGGGGATGCTGAACACTTTGTAAGACTTTTATTTTCAAGCTTCTGCATCTTTAGATAAAATCTGTGGGAGTTGCTGCTCTGGGAGCTGTTCAGGCTTGATCCCTATCTTTGTTCCTGGCTGAGGATGCACTCAGGGGGCAGAAGCTGTGTCTGTCACAAAGGTGGCCATGTGTGACTTTCCATCTTAAGTTCCTCAGGCTCCAGCTCACGTGGGCAGCCTGTGCCAGGCCCTCCCCACTCTCCCATACGTTTCCTAATGCTGTTTTTTCCTCCACAGGCAGTAAAATGAAGTTTCTCCAGAAGAAGTGACCGGGCGCTGCTGCGGGACAGTGGCGGGAGGGGGGAGGGAGCCCTCTGTGCTCCAGGGGGGGCAGGGGCTCTGTGGTTAGCAACCAACCCACTGGATCAATGACCAGCCCATGGATCAATGGCCAGCCCATGGTTCAATGACCAATCCATTGGATCAGTGATTAGCCCATGGGTCAGTGAACAGCTGATGGATCAAGAACCAGCCCATGGATCAATGACCAATCCATTAGATCAATGACCAATCCATGGGATCAATGACTAGCCCATGGGTCAATGATCAGCTCATTGGATCAATAACCAGCTCATGGTTCAATGACCAGCCTGTGGGTCATGGACCAGCCCATG